>OY978220.1:24775916-24933416 GCA_963854785.1 Vaccinium vitis-idaea
CCTAGTCATATTCTTCTCTCCTGTTCTGCTCACGTGCAGTTGAACATACAAATTATGAAGGATGGAGTGACAGACTAATGCTTTAAGACCCTGAAAAGTTCATCTTTGGAGGGAAGCATATAATGTGAGCAAAGGAATCACCTCTTCTTACTGGTGCAAGAAATTTTCCCTGACATTTTCAGGGGAATGCTAAGTTTCTTTAATAGAGAAAATCAACAGCAAATGAAACAGACGAAGGAGCTCATACTCACTCCCAGTACAGTTACACAAAAGACTAAGCAAGTTTTGGAGTCAAATTTCCTTATCCACCATGCACTTGACAAAGCAAGGAACTTCCATTGCCAATCCTTTTCCCTTCCACTGACAACCCCCCGTTTTTTCTGATACAACCTCTTGTATTATGTCCATACGAAGTTCTATTAAGATGAGTTTTGTGAGTAGATATATTCATGATTGCCCAAAATCAAGAATAACTTACACCTTACTGAAGAGATAAGCCTTCCCATGCCTGCAGTGGAAAGACTGGGTGGAAGAACAGAAGGCAAAACACAGTCAGAAAATTTGTTTATCAAGAAAGCTCCTAACAAGCATGAACTTGAGATCAGAGCCAAAATACCCCCAAAAATAACCCAATAAAAAAACAAACCAAGGCCTTGTATATAGTAAATTTACAAAACATTCTAAACATTCAAGCACTAGTTGTAT
Source organism: Vaccinium vitis-idaea (assembly GCA_963854785.1). NCBI lineage: Eukaryota > Viridiplantae > Streptophyta > Magnoliopsida > Ericales > Ericaceae > Vaccinium > Vaccinium vitis-idaea. Next base: position 24,776,622 of record OY978220.1, read on the forward strand.
TATTTGTTGTTCTCCAAACTAGAGTTATTTTCCTTCTCACTTTGGTAGAACAACATTCATCATATCAAAGTACTTATATTTCCAAACGGAATGAAAATAAATACATGTCATACGTACTTACGTAGTACGTACATAACTATATAAACATTCAAATGTATGATCCACTTTTGTGATATGTGATCATGTATAGCCACTCACGTCTACAATCAAGTGGTAGTATGAATTGGTCAAGAAAGCCCCTGACAAAGACTCATTTAAGAGATAAATCTCCAATCGGAGAGGAAAAGTACTTTCTGAGTCACTGTACTTTTTGAGAAGGCAGTAGCATAAGATGTACAGTAGACTACACAGAAACATCATTATCCGGGTGTTTTGCATATGTTCAAGTGGCTACAAGCTCCCTGTAACTTGTAAGCAAACAATGTGCAAGGCATTCTTCCATTAGACACAGTATTGAGAGGATTGTCATCTCTATAATCAAATGTTCCTCAAAAAAGATCTATAAAATTGGTGCACGGAAGGAAACAAAAGATTCACATCACTTTTAGACCTACTGTCGGACCGCTTTTCCTCCATCTCTCCTAAACGAATTGGTGTTAGGAAGGGCTTCAATTCAGTCTTTTATGGCATTCGACATCGCACCAGCAAGTTTGTTCTTAGAGGAGTCGCTGGGAGTGGCATTATGTAACCAAATCCATGGAGGCACTCCAGGTTCAACAATCTCTCCCTCACGATGGCGCTCCCGCAACTCGAACCCATGACCTCCTGGCTCTGATACCACTTGTTAGACCGCTTTTCCACCATCTCTCCTTAACCAATTGGTGTTAGGAAGGGCTTCAATTAAGTCTTTTATGGCATTCGACACCACACACACAAGTCTGTTTTTAGAGTGGTCGCAGGGAGTGTGGCATTGTATAACCAAATTCATTGGGGGCACTCCGGGCCCAACACCTACCTACTATCCTAAGCCACGGAATGCTTAACTTCAAATTCAGCTAGAAAATTGAGGAACAAGTATTTGACATATAATGGCACCGTTTGGACCTATTCATTCGTTCAGCTTACAACTTTTACCCTCCAATGGAATGGATCAAGGACTGAGAATTTCACCATTTAAAATAATAAAAAAAATAGAAACGACACCAACACAATAAATGAAATAGTGTGTGAAGGAGCTTTCCCGAGCTCTAGCAAACTATAACTTTTCTTTTTTTCTACAATGTCAAGAAAATTCGAAGTTTCAAACCACTGATGAAGGATTGCTCAAAAAGTTAGTACCAGCCAATTAAGATAGATAGCAAATTCTGAGAAAATTGTCTAATAACGTCTACAAAGAGCTTCCATGTAAAGAATATCATATCTAACATTGACGATTCAACTATTTTTGGGTTGTTGGATCAGTCCTTTGGTAATCATGCTCCATATTTTAAGGCCAAATTGGTCCTTAAAGTGAACCAAAAATGTAAAGATACTGGATAATCTTAATCTTGACCATAACTTAAGAGAACTGAGAAAGCATTTTCGGAGTCAAAGGACAAAGGGCCTAAAGGGTCTTTCCTCATTTCCTGGTTGGGAGGAGTCGGAATCCTCGGAAAAAAAGATTGACAATCATGCAATACCAGAAAATAAAGAAATCAAGAGCAGACCACAAACAATGAAGCTGTCATTTGTTTATCAAATCAATAAGACTCTGCAGGTTTTAAATGAAGGGATTTGGCATTATTAGTGGATAAAAATGGCTCAAGCTCAGATTTGATAGCTTGATGGATTTCGACATTGAGTCTGTTTGAACTAAATATGTAATTGTAGTGATTTGGGAATCCGTAGTCATTCCGGACTGTAATGAAGTACTACATCTCTCCTCACTCTAATCTATCTCCTGATCTAGCTGCACAATCCACTTGTAGCGAAATATCCTTGTTGAAATATTCCTTATGGAGTAACATTTATTCAAAAAAACACATCTATCAACCGGAGCCAAAATCCTTATTTTGTTCCTCACAAGTACATATACCAAATTCAAGTTCAACAAAAGAAAAAAAAAATACATAAACTGATTTTGTACGCGATCACCAAATCATAACAGTAATCCAATCAGAAACCATACACAACTTTGACCAAAAAAGAGCAAATAAATAAAACAGAATAAGAATGAAAGAAAACGACAAAGCATAGGCCGATCATCACAATTAGAGAAGAGAAGGGGAAAAACCTTGGAAACGATATCTTCACAGAGAGATATATGGGTTTTGCAGTGCTTGCAGCTGTAGATCTTTCCCTCAAGAGTCACCACAAACAGCCTCCCCATTTCTCCCCACTCTTCCCCTTTTCTCTCTCTAGAAGTCCCCCTTTCTCTCTCTAAACCAAAATTTTACCTACTACCCTTCAACGCCAAACCCCCAAAGTTTGTCAAAATGAAGAGAAATCAAAAGAAAAGAAAAAGATGAACCGGGTTTTAATAAAGAATACCAATTATTGATGTCTATGAGCCTAAAGTTTAATAGAAAATGAAAAGATCGAGGATGGCGTGAATGAACGTTGTTGTACTTGGAGTTGAAGCAATCGCATAGAAGTGTACAAAAAGAAGAAGGCACTGAAGGGAATCTTTGGAGAATTTAATCAAACAACGTACCTTTGAAGGTGAGAAATTTCAAGAAAATGGGAAATGTGGGCACTAGGCAGAGAAGAGAAGCTATCCGAGTATCACCTACGCCTCTATTAACCTGTAGATAGAGTATAAAATGGAAGAGGAAAATGTATGTATGACATTCTACACTTTTCCATGTAAAAGGGAACTTCAGCTTACGTGTAAACCACGGGTCTCTCTCTCTCTCTCTAACAGAGTATAATACTCCTTATTTTCCCTTCTCACAATGAGTTTGCACTTATGCCCCTATGTTATCGCGTATTGGGTGATCCTTCTGGCTGTTTGGAACTTTGGATGCACCTTGGTTACTTAAGAAAGGCCCACAGATGTGTTTGGAATCACAATGCAAATTGATCAAAATAATGAGTTAATGAAAATAATGAGGTAATGAAAATAATGAGGGATCCATGTGCATTGAATGATTTTGGACTCAGAGTCTTGGACACACTTGTGCACATAAGTTCATGTACAAGTACTTTTGTTAACTAAATTGGTTCGGCGCATGTTTTTTTTCTTGTCCGGCAAATTGCTAGATTTTTTAGAATAGTATAGTAACAAGACCATCGTAGTTAGACAAAGGTGTGACACATATAATGCGTCTGGACGACGTGCATGTGATAGCAACATGGTCCCGGCTAACTTTTTAATCAACATTATTTTTTGATTCGACATAAACCGAACCAAATCTACTGGCAGAAGAGTATAAAAATGGAGAGAAAGAGAAGCAAATTCAATGAAAAGTATGGAAAGCTAAAGGCACTATCAAGGAGTCGAAAATGACAAGAAGAAACCATTAAATATAAATAAAAATATTAGTTGAACACCGAACCCATACTCAAGAATGAAACAACAATTTTTTCTCTTACAGCTATACCTCTGTTTCATGAAATAATTTCACTCGATTCAGAGGAGGGGTTCTAGAAAAACAAGTTACAAATTGTAAATTTCTTTTTTTTTTTTTTTTTTTTTGTCTTGAATGCTCGATATCACTTGGAAATAGAATTTTTTTTATTGCAACTATTGCTTTGGAAAGTGGGGCTTTGATATTGGAGAGATACCGACCCCACAAATTACCTTGGGTTCCTTTTCAAATTTAAGATGAAATTTGGGCTCTATTAGGGCACCACTGTCCTTGCAAGGAATCCGGGGAGATGTTGCTAACCTCTCGGCCATCCGATCGTGTTTTGGACAGCCCGAATATGTTTTGATTTTTTACAAGTAAAAATAAATCAAAATTACCGAATGCATCTGAGCCGTCAAAACATGATCAGATGGCCGAGGGGTGCAAGTAATCCAAAATCGGAGAGATTATTTATCTCAAACATTCCCCTCCACCTTCTCTGTTGAATTTTTACTTTTGAAATTTGGTTCGTAATTTACCCCTTTTTTGGCTGTAATGTTTTAGCACTATTTTTTCAATTCCGCCAATCAAGACGAGCCAAAAAAAATAAAATACTTGACCAATAAATACAAATAATTTAGTAAAGATAAAGAAATCAGGAAAAATCCTAAACCAAGCTAGCTAGAAGATTGTTTACTTATAAAGATGCATATCTAATGTGTATCTTTTTACACTCAATGAAAACTGATTGGTGCAATATACTCCCTCCGTCCCCAAATTTTGGTCCCTCGTCCTAATCTAACCGGATAAAAACCTAGCTATAACTTTAAATCGGTAATGAATTTTATATTCAATATGGATCTTGTTTGATAGATCTCACTTAGGTCTATAAGACAATGTTTTCGAAATCATGTAAAACAATGTAAATTACGAGATATAATCAATTGAAAAGTGGCACGAACTCCCAAAAGGGACAAATAAATGGGGACGGACGAAGTATTGCTTTCATTGATTGACCCACGAATTAAAAAAAAAAACAAAAAATTGGTGTAAAGACCAAGTTTGGGGCTTTAAATAGTGTTTAGTCCAACTTAACTTATTTTAATGCCTCCAATACATTGATAGAAAAATTTTGAGGGCTCAAGGACAAAACTAGACAAAAATACCCTTAATGAAGCCCATCACTTACTCACATGCACCATGTCTCAACCCGCCACTTTCCCGCACTGTGACCCGTCACTTTCACGTGGGTACAAACACTTTCCCGTCTAATTTTTCACGTGGGTTTGGGGTGCAAAAATTAGTCACTTTCACGTGGGTCTGGGGTAGTCACTTTCCCAATATTTGTCCCCATGGGTCAGTGACCCACTCTCCTCTCTCTCTCTCTCTCTCTCTCTCTCTCTCTCTCTCTCGCTCGCTCTCTCTCTCATGTATGTGTGGGACAAAATTGATGGAATTGGAAAAAATTAATTTCTCTCTCTTCAATTATGGGGGCGGTTCAATTTTTAGGGTTCAATTTTAGAGGTTTAAACTCTTTGGGGTAGGGTATAATGGGTTTAGACACTTAGGGTGCACTTTCCAATTATAGGGTTTTAGTTGTTTAGGCACTTTCATAGGGTACCCTAGGGTTTAGGTTTAGGCACTTTCATTAGGTTTAGGGATTTAGACACTTTCATTGGCTAGTGGGGGCATTTTTGGAATATATAGGTGATTTGTCCTCTTGGCATTAAAGAAAAAGTTGATGTCCTTATTGCAATAAAGACTCATTTACTATGTCCTTCCAAAAAATGGACCAAAAAAAAAAACACCCGCTTGGTATAGTTATGTGTCCTCTTCTGCTCAAGGCCTGTGACCCCACGCCCCACGGGAATAACCTAGCCATGATTGGTGTTGGGCTGGGTAATGGATTTGGTTGTGTGTTTTTTGTTGAGCATTATTGGTGTTGTTGCCGCAGTGGTAGTGGTTCTAGTGGGCCGGACAGCAGATCCCATGCCAGGACCATCCAGATAGGCCCAAATCAAGGGAAGCCCAGGCCTCCAAGACAGCCCACGATCCAAACAACTATATCTCCACCCATGGTGTCACCGTCAGATTGGGGTCTCGGGTCGGGTCATGTCCAGGGTGTCAAGCCCAGGCAGACATCACAATACGGGATTATTCACCTCTGCCAAGCGGCACCAGCTTGGTCATTCCATGGAAGGACCCGTGTTTTTAATTATTTTCCGAAAATAAAGTTGGAGAAATGCAAGGAATTGTTTAAAATGTTAAAATATTAGATTATATAGTGTTGTGAGTCTGTTGGGACCCATTGGCATTACACTAGCCAATTGGAGGGGGTGTGGTGTGATTATTTGAAATATAATTGGGTGTGTGGTGTGAGAGAGGAGCGAGACAAGTCTCCCTCCTCCTTATCCAGCCGTCCCTTTCTCTCTCTTCTTCCTCCTTCATTTTCTTCTTCTTCTTCTTCTTCCTCCACCAAATCTCACCCAATCACTCTAGTCCCTTCACAACCCTTGCTCAAAATCAACTCCTCTACGCGTTAGGAAGCTCCGTTTGCACTCGTTTCACTCCGGAATGTTGGGTTTTGCTTGGAGCTTGGAGAAAGGGTTAGGGTTTTGCAAATCATTCTCTTGGAAGCTTGATCTTTGCTTGAGGTAGGGAGATTTCTAACTCTTCTAAGTGTATGAGTTGTGTATATGTGTGTGTGAATCTCCTCCTAAACTTAATCTTCTTCTTGTTTGGTTGAAATCTTGTGAATGAGTCATTTCTAGTCATTCTTGAATGGGTAAATGCTTGATTCTCCACACTTTTGTTGGATTGATCTTGAATTAGTACTTAGACATGTTCATTTGATGATTTGTTGTGTTTTGGAACCTCCCATTTTAGTTGGATTGAAACCCCCATCAAGCTTGAAAAGCTGTCAAAATTCTGTGCGAAGCCCGCTGGTATCAATGCCCCTGCAATCTCGTATCGATACCAGCACGTTTTGTTTTTTTTTCTGGTCGACTGGTATTGATGCCCTATTCTGGGGTATTGACATCAGACAGCTCTGAACCTTATTTTTTTGTTTAGACCTTTCCTTGACTCTTGGACGTCTGGGGACACCTTCAAATGTTTCGTTCACTCAAAATATTACTTATTACCAACCACTTAGTTGATTGGATTGTTTGTCTGGCTATCCTTTGACCTCCGGTCGGGTAGTTTGACTTGTATTAATTTGTTGTGTTTGGTCTTGAAACGCGTAATTCACTTGTATTAGGACATTTTCCACCTTGGTAGCGCTTTGGAATCAAAGGATAATGGGGATAGCTTGATGTCACTTGTTTCTTGGTATTTAATGGATTTGGTGAGGTCTCGGTGCATTTATTAACACTTGGCGTACATTCGGGTTGAATGGGGATTTCGGGATACATGTAAATGGATAATGTGGCATGTGAGTTATATATGGGACTATGTTGAAATTGTATTTTGATAAGTGATGATATGATTGTAAGATGATTGACACAGGGCCCGAAAGGGTATGCCCAGAGTGACACGGGGCCTTTATGGTATGCCCGAAGTGACACGGGGCCTATATGGCATGCCCGAAGAATAGTCAAATGTTTAAAAGGAATATGATGAATATGATAAATGTCTGGGGACACATGTAGTGTGTCGAGTGCGTGTCAGGTACGAGAAGCGATAGTCGATAAAATTTAGTAGCTTATGCGTGTCTTCATGTCCTTAAACTATTTATATCTCTCTTAATTCTTGTTCCTTGACCTATACTTTCTTGTCTATCACTCATATACATTTCATTGCATTTAGGATTGTTAGATTTTTCTCTACTGGGCTAGTTTAGCTCAACCTATCAATTTTCAGGTACCCATCACGGAGCATGACATGGAGTGCTTGAAGTGATTGCATGCTATGATTTTGAAAGCTAAATGGAGGAGTTATTTGATCATCTTAGAACTTGTAATTTGTTGAGATGGTTATGTAACTTGATTAAGTTTCTTCTTTTGACATTGGGTTGTAAGTTCACCTAAAAATTATGTATTTGTATATTTGGGGTTTACGGGTACCGTTAGACTATTGTATCTCGTTGACTATGACTTTTCTATATCTTATGTGGAATATGACGTAGTTCGTGGACTTGTTGACCGTCCGCGTGGAATTTTCTTAATGTTTTGTTCTTCATATTTTGAGGGCGTGACATGCCATGAGGGACGACCATACAGTGTACTGTAGCATGGGATTCAGACATAGTATGGATTCAACCACGCGACACCGGTCTGGCCTTGCCACGCGGCTCGGTCATGCAGAGTACTACATCATAATAGTCGATGATCTTACGACCTGGCCACGTGCAACCTATGCGGTCTATCCAGGTGGCTCGGTCGCTTGCCCAACCACATCACAACGCCTGTAGATCATCGTGCGCTGCATTCAGCAAGAAAGTAGTTGTCAAGTAGTGGTTGTCGGTGACGTCACCTTGGCACAAGGTCGGCACGCGGTGCTGGGGCTTCCAAGGCAAGGCACTCGATATAGCACAGTGATAAACCCTACGAAGGTATGCCATTTCTTCCTCCCAAGCTTTGCCTTTCCTTTCTTATTCATGGACAGACTTAGCCATTAGAGTGCCTTCCTGTTGTCAACGACTGGCGAGGCACTAATGTGCTTCCTCTCTTTTGCAAAGTTAGTTGGGAAAAACGCTAGCTTGAACCAAATCTGACTTGAGAGATTCAAACCAAGAGAGTCGAAATTAAACACCACGTCATAGTGATGATTCAAAAAATATTTTAGACCATTAAAATGTAACTACTGTTTTTTTTTTTTGGTGGGGGGGGGGGGGGGGGGGGGGTAATTCCCTGCCGGTCCATTTGGTAGAACTTAATTACCAGCAAGTCAACCAAATTTCCCAGACTTCCGCCTGTGCCGCTTGTCAGTACGGAAAACTAGAGGAAGGGAAATACGGTCAGACTTACCGACTTACCCGACATTTGTCTCATTTTAAATTTTAAATTTTAAATTTTAAAATCCCCAAAACTAAATTGTAGGGTACCCTATGAAAGTGCTTAAACCTAGGGTACCCTATGAAAATGCCTAAAACCCTAGGGTACCCTATGAAAGTACCTAAACCACTAAACACTATAATATGAAAGTGCACCCTAAACCTAAATCCTAAGGTACCCTATGACTAGGGTACCCTGTGAAAGTGCCTAAAATCCTAGGGTACCCTATGAAAGTGCCTAAATCCTAGCGTACCCTATGAAAGTGCCTAAACCACTAAAACCCTATAATAGGAAAATGCACCATAAAGCTAAACCCCAAAAAAGAGTGGCTTACCTTAATGGTAATTAAAAAAAGTGACTTACCTTAGTGGTAATTAGACATTCTAAAATAACCGGCTCGGGGATATCATTAAACATTCCCGAACGGAAGGTTTGGAATTTAAAATCATTCAACTAGAAATGGTGTTCATCAAAGATTAGGATTTTTGGTTCATTTGGCAAACGGCCGAGTTGACATCGCCCTAAGCATCACACGTGCCAAGTAGATAAACTCTTGGCTACGTGTGATCAAAGAGATTAACAAACCCGAGCTTTGGTACGTAAAATAAATCCTATCTCTTTGTTCAACAAACGATGTTTGCATTATGGCGAGGAGAGCGAATAAACCTAAGTCACGGGGTGCTAATCACCCCAAGACCGAGCCTAAAACGACTACTCAATCATAACTAAGGAAGACATGCCTAATTTTGCAAAGGAAATAAAGGCCATGTGGCACTCCGCCACCGAGTCCCGAGAGCCATGTGACAAAAATAAGGGAGATAAGTCCCTTTATTAACAATATAGGGGACTTATCAGCAACCCCATGTCCGAGGGGGACCGGCATAGGTGTCCAGGTGAGAGGTTTCAAGATCGAATAAATGGATATGGGTTCGACCTATGTTGTAATGTACCAACTACTAAAAACTAACACTACCTATGGCCAAAAGAGGGAGGGGAAAAAAAAAAAAGGTTGAAGGGGTGGACATTGGACATTTGAAACTGCCAAAATAAAGCAAAAACGAGAAGAAGAGCTAGTATACTGAAAACTTTTATAAGTCCCACTTATACGAGTCCAACGGTGAAAAGACGATCCAGTTAAGGTGTGGTAATGGCCCGTGATAGAGAAGGGCCCAGAATTGCCTCAACAACAGACCAGCATATTCACACAAACTTGGATCACAGTGTAATAGAAGCTATGGAGCTGTAGCCTGAATCAGTCTTTTTTTTTTCTCTTTTTCTTTTTTTTAATATTTAATTTAACACGAAAGCAGAACAAATTTATTGAATTAATATTGATTTTAGTGAAACACTCTCAAATATTAGATGAAGAATACCAGTTTGTTGTGCTTTTCACAAATGCACTCAAATACACAAGAAATCTGAGGAAAACTCCCTTGAATATATTTACACAATATACAAGTTGAAAAACCTTTCCTGTCAGGGGAAGTCACAACCGGCTCCCCCTCTCACACTCTCAACCTGTCTCACTCACATTATGCTACCACACATCAACATAAGAGAGACTATTAGAGTATTTATAACCCTAGGGTTATTCTAAAGAAACATTAGACAACCTTGGGCCTAAGCCTATCCGGCCCGCACGGGGTGGATCCCAACACTATTTGTGCTAAGGGGAATCACGGTACAACTACCTAAGAGAAAACTAAGAAGAAAAATTCTAAGAACAACCCAATGGGTGGTTCAGTGTGGTGTCCGCGCGCTCAACAAGAAAGTCATTGCGGTGAGTTTCAATGCCATTGAGTCACCTACAGTCTCCTGAGCTAAAGTAAATGAAATTGTGAGTTGAATTGACAATATTGACCCAATACAATTTTCCCCCAATCTGGAGTTAACCTTCACACCTATATATATATATATAGGGTTTGCTTCTAATCCGGACTTTTAATTTCCGGACCTCATGATCCAAACATTTTTTTGACGATCCGATCCGTCCAATGTGTTCAGAAGGTGTTTTCAAGGGTCCTTGCGGAAAATCTTCAAAAAAAAAATACCGGGAAGGGCTTGATCCAAGCAGTTTTCGCAAAAAATATATATTTACATTTTTTGCGAAAACTGCTTGGATCAAGCCCTTCCCGGTATTTTTTTTTGAAGATTTCCCGCGTGGACCCTTGAAAACACCTTCTGAACACATTAGACGGATCGGTTTTTCCAAAAATAAATTGCAACACAAAAAAAAACCATTTTTTTCTTATTTCTGGGAGGTGTGGATAAGAAGATTTCCGTATATATATATATATATATATATAAATGCAATGAGAGTTGTTGATACAGAAATGCAAGGTGGAACTCAATCATACAATAATCTTGGTGTAAGTGTTGTTGATACAATGAGAGTTGTTACAAGTTTTAATGCATTGTTCAATGACAGTTGTTCATATGCAGGTTATTGAGAGGCAGAGCTTGAACTGGAGGGGAAGGAAAGTGTATATAAAATCCTCTTGGAATGCAATTGGTTCCAAGAGTGTACAGAGAAAGTCAATGTAATGAAGGAAGAACAAGTTTTTGATGCATAGCAGTGATCATATAATTTTTTGTTGGTAAATATTTGTTAAAAACACAGTTGTTTTTGTAAATGCTCAAGTGGGAACTATGGCAGTCCAAACTATGCTATTAGCTGATGTTTAATTGCAGACGAAATGTTTCATAGCCAATATTTTGTGGCTTCTATAATGTAATGACATTCTAGTGTAATGAAATTGATGTGGCTTGTGAATGCAAGATGTTTCAATGGCCTGTGTTGCCAATTTATAGTGGCTTCTGTAATGACATTGTGGTAGTCCAAATACTTGTCTATGATGAACTACGGCAGTCCAAACTATGCTATCTGTGTTTGCATAAAAATTGAAAGCAATTGCCAAAACATTCCATTCCATTCCATTAGGTTTCCCATTCAAAACATTACAGTCAAGGCATTTCCCATTCAAAACAAAGACCTTCCCCATCCAACCCCATCCCATCCATAGTAGGGGATCAAACAACATAAACATAAAATAAAACTACAATTTTACAACCCAGAACATACATCTACCACACACACCTAGCCTAGCCAATATGACTGATTCCCTTCATTCTTTAAGTGGAAAAAATATTTTTCCCAAACACCACAGCTGCAAGTATAATCAAAGTTGCAGTTAGTAACATCTTCGTCTTCCTCTCCTTAGCCTTGCAGTTTTCAAGGTCCTCCTCCATTGCATTGATCCTCCGTAACAAGCCCTTCGCACCTTCTAAGGCATTTCCAAAACCTCCTAGAGAAGATAGGATTAAATAAACGAGGTGAGAGGGTGAGAGAGAAGGGAGATACAAACGAGATATGGAGGAGGCAAGAGAGAGAGAGAGAGAGAGAGAGAGAGAGAGAGAGAGAGAGAGCTCTAGATCAGAGAAATGGTGAAAGTGAGAGAGAGAGAAATGAAAAAGGTGCTTTATGGGGGTAGGGTTTGAGGGGCGTGAGTGTCACATGCTCCATTTCCCTCCAAAAGCAACCAGCTAACGGACGTTATTGTCCATGTCATCAATTTCAGTTAGTTGCTTGGCAGAATGAGACGGTATGGGTATATTTGACTAACGAAATACAAGTTTGGGGGGACGATTGAGTTTTATGAAAGTTTGGGAGGTTTTTTGATATTTGGGTCAAAGTTTAGGGAGTTTTATGAAATTTTCCCAAAGCTTAATGAAGGATAGTCGATGTGTTTGGTTGAGAGTTTTGAGAAGAATATTTTGAGAAATATTTTTGAGATAGTGTTTGGAAAAAAGTAATAATTAGAGAGAGGTATAATAATTGGAGAGAGATAGAGAGAGAAATGAGAATAATGATTGGATAGAGGAGTATGAGTAGAGAGAGAAATATAATTAATGATTGGAAAGATGAGAAATGGGGAAATAATATTTTTGGAAATTTTTTTGGAAATGTGAAGTGAACAAAGTGAGTATGTTTTCAAAGGAAACACCAATATTACATCTGTTATTTGATTTTTGTGGTGTTATGGAATTACTAACACAAAAATTTTGAATACTTGAATTGTTAGCAGAATCTAGCAATAGCAAGTACATACATTTACGATCACCAATTTATGAGATATGACAAAAGGCCCATAACCGTTTCAAATTTACCTGTGCAAATAGGGTGGAAAACAAATGCCCATAGTCCATAGGGATTTACGCGATGATAAATGAAGGTTAAGGAATCCATCTGCACAACAACCAATCCATAGGGTATTTAAGTGAAATTTGTACAACACATATTAAGCACCATATAATCCAATGGGTCAGGCTTCAAGCATATAATACCCCACCTTAATTAGAAACATAACATCCAATAAGACAAATGAGGACACATCACTTAGATGCAATTAGAACACCCCAATATAAACCTACTCAATTGAAAGCGTAATCGGACACGGCAAAAGGGAATACAACAGTCATGCTCATACGTTACTCAACCTGCCTACTTACCTACTTAAAACATAACCAACACTAAGAAAACGAGAAAGACGAGTGAGGTACAAAAAGGACATGGCATCCACAAATTAACCACTACCGTCCAGCATACTCATCGATCCAAAAGAAACTTCCCTTACGATCCCGCCATTTTGGAGAACGGTAAAACATCGGTGGTGTACGAAGTTTTATTAAGCATAGGCCCAGCGCCACATGAGCAATTTGGCAAATTCTTCATCCCTACAAAGAGAAATGCGACATCAGCAACATACACCACGATGAGTATTTTGACAGTACTAGATTTTCAAGCAACAAACATAACACCACATATTTATTGATGTCTGGTGCCAATGACACTCACTCAATTTGCATTCGCATACGCTTCCCACATAGCACCAGCAATTTCGTTCCGTATATTACCCATTGCTTCACCAGACGAGTCGATATGGTTATGACCCGCTTTCGCGTTGCCATGTCCAACTTCCTCCTCAATTTGTTTGAAAAATTCATCCCTCCCTCGCAGTATTAGTATCAAGTTGTGAACCACGCAACAAGCTACCACGATCCGGGGTTGGCACATGGGGTTGTAATTTGACATGGCTTTTAGTATATGAAATCGAGCCTTCAACACATTAAAGCATCTTTCAATCACATTTCCCAACGATGAGTGCTTATGGTTGAACAAGTCCTTTGGTGAATGGTAAACCGTATTGACCTCATTCAAATCGTCTTTCTGTTCTCCATGATACGGCGATAGATAGCCAGGCAAGTTTGTGTATCCAGCATCGACGAGGTAATATTTATCTGAACCAACAGAAAACTAATAAGGGCAAACCAAGCTTGTAATAAAAATTAGAATTATTCGATTACAATCAATTTTAACTTACTAGCAGGTGGGTGAGGAAACATATTACGCGGATTTGAAACAGCAGCTGCAAATATCTGGGAATCGCAGGCATAACTTTCCCACCCTGCGTACACGAATGTGAATTTCTCATCAAACGAACATGCTGCCACACCTTTTGAGCTATTTTAACTTTCCTCCCTCGATGTGTCGCTTGATCCGAAGCAGGCACCCCAGCTTCAATGCCAGTTATACCGATTGCTCCTACACAATTCTACCAAAATTGGATGTTAGTTGCACAATTTTATGCTAGTAATGCTTCCTTGTTTTGTTGTTATAAATTAGAAGAGAATAAACTTTTTACCTCAAACCACGGGTAGTATTTTTTGTCGTGGGGGATTTCAGGAGGGATTTCACTAAGATCAGGAGGCCGAATTACTGATCGGGCTACGTTACACAGGGCACGCCTCATGTACTTGAAGTGTCGGGATACGGTGGTCGTTGAATGTCGGAACTGATAGGCGGCACACCGTTGTCGTTTGCCATGCCCGCAAATGTACAAGAAAATGGCTAATGATTCTTCAACTGATAAACGCATATGATCCCATTTTTTAAGATGACCTTTTTTCACTAACAGATTTACCAATGCCCTAAATGTGTGGGCATCTACACGCAACATCTCTCTCATGACATCTGGATGTCCATTCAGTAACCAGGTCGTGTACTCTTGGCCACTGATGGGAAACGTACGTTGTGGACGTTTCAATATTACCGGTTCGTCTTCTTCAGACGAGCTTGAGGACAATGAAAGGGAGATGCCATCAAAGATGATGCTATCAAAGATGATGCTTTCTAACAAGGAAGTGGCAATGAAAGGGAGGATAGTTTGATGTAACTGTGACAATGAAAGGGAGATGCTATCAAAATTAGGAAATGCCAATGACTTGGTATAGAACCACGTACACAACATGAATGAATAAAGAGCACACAGATAGTAACTTGTCCAGTACTGTGGATTAGTATTAGTATATGCCGTATCATGGGCAAATGAACAAAAGAAATGTGAAAGAATGCAGCACCGTTTACACCAAGAATGACATAAAAATAAAAAATTTGAAGGCGCATAACCCATAGTTGTCAAAGGCGAGCCTAGGCACAGCAAGGCGACTTGAAAAAGGCACAACCTAGGCACAAAAAGGCGCGCCAGGTGAGAGGCGATGAGGCGCAAAAAGGCACACCTCTTTCAAATAGACCGCTGTTTAAATTTTTATTGAAATTAAGGTTTTTTTTTTTTTTCTTCATACATGTTGGGGTTTCCAAAGAGTATATTAAGATATTAGCCAAAGTAAATTTATACTTGCTCGTTTGTTTTTAGATGTCAAGCAGAGCTAATAGAATGGATCTTGCATAGAAGTATCATCATTTGCCAGATCCCGCGAATACTTAAGTGTATTTTTCGTGGCAAAGTAACCAATGGAGGGGTTAATCGAGCTCAGAAACACCTTGTAGGAGGTTATAAAGATGTGACAACTTGTAAAAGAGTCCCACTCGATGTAAAACAAGATGGTATGCTGTCTTAAACTCAATGGCTGTTCCACTAAGGGAGTTTTGTTTTAAAACTGCCTTGGTTTTTGTGTTCACACCTTTTTATGTAATGTATTGTGAGAGGGTGACCTATCTTAGTTTTGGGGAAAAACTAGAAAAAAACTAGTTTGTAGAACTCCCCCTAAAGTGTTATCATTTAAAGTATTGGTGTTTGTTATTTTTCCTATTTTTTCGCATAGGTGCGCCTCGGTTCAAAAATGCGCGCGCCTCTTGCCTAAGGCCCTACAAGACTTTGTGCCTTGGTGCACCTTTCACCTTTGACAACAATGGCATAACCCAAGAGATATTGAGACATAATGCTGAATCAGATGAAGATAAGTTCCCTCAACAGTTACAAAATCTTGTTTTCAATCTTGAGCATAGAAATATTTTTTGGGATCTGAAAATATCAACAGTGCAAGAAAAAAAAAATCAATACAAGTGGTGAACATGTTATGAACATATATACCTTTCGTAGATTAGCTTCACCGGTGGAAAAGTTTCGCGGGGAGGTGACTGGAGATGCTTGCCTCCCACATACCTCTTGTAGATCAATTTCACCGGTGCAAGAGCCTTGCGAGGAGGTGACCGGAGACGCATGCCTCCTCTTCTTTGTTGGAGCAACTCTCTCAGGCTTGTTGGTGGGCATATCTGGCCTGAATCACAGAGAACAAAGAATTTTCAAAACCCATAACAATTTGAACTTGGAATGGCGGGAAAAAAAACCCCAAATATAACTTCTGACTTCATTTTGTTCAAAATAAAAAAAAACCCAACGAAGGGTTTGGTACTCGGACTTAATTGGACAAGACCGAGGTTTCACGGCCCCTGTAGACGGTTAAACTCCCAAACATCACAAACACCGCCATGTGTGGTGGAACCTTACTTTCGGTACCACTGTACATGCGACGGAGTCTCACAAGGGGTGGAGTAGGTGAAAGCGGGGCCTCGGGCCCCACCCACCTCCCTATTATCACAATAGATTTACTACATTTAAGGTTTTGTTTATAAAAATTATGAAGAAAGATCTACTTAAAATGGTGGTATTATTATACAAGGATGATGAGTGGCGAAGCCAGAAAATTGTTCCAGTGATGACACAATTCATAAACGCAAGTACGGCAGTACTTTTGTTGTGAAGAAAAAATCTCTTCTTTAAAAGTCTAACGTGTCTCGATTTTCATTTGAAATGAGTCTCTTGACTTACAGTTTATGGACAGATACGCCTCTTAGCTTATTTGATTGTACCCCTTGGCTTCCAAGAGGGAGGTCGGGGTTCAAGTCAATGGAGGTCTAGAACCAGGTCTGGGGTTCCGTAAACACGTTGGCCCTGTTCGGTTTAGAGTTTTGTTTTAGTTTTGGTTTTGTTGACGTCATCATTTCCCTCATTTCTCTTTCTATCTCTCTTCACTCATTACACCTGCTTACATCATCAAAACTAAACTAAACTACAAACCAAACACAGCCGTTATAGTTTTGAGGAAACAATTCATTAAATTAAGGCTTGTTTGTGAGTAATTAGTTATTCAATGGTTCTAGGGTATCGCCACATAGTCCCCTAACACCCTTCTCCATTACCTTTTTTTTATCGGCCTTCGTCGCATATTTAGATAAAACTCATATATTTAGTCTTGATTCCCACGTAAATATTTGCAAGAGAATAACATTATAACACTAAGTAATGGCGCCCCAAGAATATTTGCAAGAGAATAACATTATAACACTAAGTAATGGCGCCCCAAGAGCACTGATTAGTTTTTTTATAAAAAAAAAAATCCAAAAATCATGTGTGGGCACTGGTGCGTAAGTGGGGGAATGATATATTTTGTTGTTAATTAATGAACAAATATAATTGGATCCCCGCATCAAGAATTCAGCGTCCGCCACGTCTTATATAACAGTGGCAATGACTTCTTGCCGAAGTTGACGGATACTGGACTCTCAATTTTTATTTTATTTTTAAAAAAAAAAATTGTAAATAAATAAAGAAGTTGTAACCCTAACAAAGTGATTATTTACCTCTTTATCTCTCGGAATCTTGGTCGATCCTTAGGACCCCCATTTCTCATTTCCTTGGTTGACCGTCGAAGGAGAGCCGTCTTTTTTTGAACGGCGTCGAAGGAGAGCCGTCTGGCCTTTGGGTTTTCGAAATGGGTTTGGAGAGATGAAGGGTGGGTTTGATTTAAAAAACACACAGAAGAAAGATTTTACTTGTGGAAAAGTTGAAACTTGAAAGGAAGCAAAAAACGTACGTGTACATGATGGGGCCAGCCACTCTTCCCTCCCTCTCGTGTTGAAGAAGCTGGCGCCAGCAACATCACTCGAAATTTTCAATTTTTATGAAAAATGGCTTCGCACCAATACCCCAGAGTAGGGCTGTAAATGAACTGGGCCGTTCGCAAACTATTCGAGGCTCGGTTCGGTAAGAGCTCGTTCAAGTTCGATTCGTCTACTAAACGAACTGAACTTGAACCTCAATATTAGGCTCGTTCCATAAATGAGCCGAACTTGAACCTAAGTGGATTCGGCTCGGTTAGGCTCGCGAACCTAAGGTTAAAATGTAATTAATAATACTTTAGGGGTCTACATATAAATATTTTATAGTTGAGAAACTTTTATGTAATTTGTTATTCTTTTATCCCTAACTAGAGTATTCTACTACAACAGATGGGTTTTATCCCTAACTAGAGTACTTTATTTAGTTCTCAATATATTTTCTTGTGTTCTTTTTCTTTTGATTTCTTGATTATCGTAGTAGATTTGTTTATTTTTGTTTAATTTCTTGATTATTGTGGTAGATCTACATGTAATATTATTTTGAAGCATATCTCTTTCCCCTCTCTGTTTGTGTTCTAAATTGCTAACGAGCCCTACCGAGCTTGATTCGAGCCTAAATTCGGCTCGGTTCGGCTCGTTTGAGTTTAACGAGCCCTACCGAGCCGAGCCCGAGCTTTGAAATTTTTTCACGAGCCGAACTCGAGCCCACTTGTTTAGGCTCGAATCGAACCCGAGCCGAACTCATGCCTTAACGAACTGATCCCGAACTTCATAGGGTTCGACTCGATTCGGCTCGTTTACAGCCCTACCCGAGAGGACCAAAACAATTCACCTGGAGCCCGCCAATAAATGTGAATGTGTACATCAAACACAAATGGTATTTGTACAATACACACCTCTTTTATGTGTGGATTATATACACTCAAGTTATCTATCGTTGGATATTAAAAAGTTACTGTACGAATTAATTACTATTAACCTGAGTAACAGGTGACCAAACTAATTGAAAGAAAAAGAAGAAGGGTAAATTTCACTTGCCACCCCTAACGTTTTTGGCAAATACAGAGACATCTCTATACTTTTTGAAATTCCACTATCCTCCCTTATTTTTCAAACTAATTGTCAGATTCCCCCGCCATTACTTTAAGACTAACAGTGTCAAATTTTTTTGTGAAATGACCGTAGTACCCTTAGTATGGCTTGGTTTGGGTAAATTGAAAAAATTGGTTTTTTGGTTTTTTTGGTTTTGTCCTCATTCAATTTTTTTTTTTGCACTTGTTAGTTTTTGGTCGATTTTTTGTGGTTTCTTGGCTTGTCTCTACGAGAGGAATAAAGTTTTTAGATGAAGGTGACATCTAAAAAGTATTTTTTTTAGTTGATACGTATTCGATTGTTTCCAACTGTTTTTCATCACTCAATTTTGAAGATCACTTTAATCAATTAGCCAATCGATTATACATGGTTGAAAGTTACAATTTTTTACTATAAAAGTTACGAGATGAACGAAAATGTTACGAATCATATTTTTGAAAAATTATGAATTTTTGTCTAAACGTTACAAGATGCAAAAAAATGTTACGAATCACATTTGAGAAAAGTTACGATTTTTTGTCTTAAAATTGCGAATCCCACAAAAAGTTGCGCACACAAAAATTTACGAAATGCAAGAAAATGTTACGAATCGTATTGCTAAAAAGTTACAACTTCTTAATAGAAAAGTTATGAAACTCACAAAAATGGTATAAAATGACCGGTTCTCCAACTCATTTATTATGAGGTGAAGTAATATGGACCACACAACAGGTGCATATTGTACACACCTTTAAGGGGTATGTATTGTAGACTTTTCCTACAATCATTTTACCTCCAATCATTTACAATTCTCTCATATACATGTGGGGCTCACATTCATAATCTTATTATGAATTCCCACAATATTTTTCTCACAAAAATGTTATAAAATGACTGGTTCTCCAGGTCATTTATTTTGAGGTGAAGCAATATGGACCACACAATAGGTCCAAATTGTACACACCTTTAAGGGGTGTGTATTGTAGACTTTTCCTACAATCATTTTATCTCCAATCATTTACAATTCTCTCATATATACATGTGGTGCTCACATTTATAATCTTATTTATGAATTCCCACAATATTTTTCAACTCACCAAATCTTTCGTGCCATGTTCGGGTTAGTGTTTGTTGAGTGTGGCTTCAAAATTGATGTTTGCAGCATCTCTAGTCCGGACCAAGACTTTGGAGGTCCGCACCAGACTTCGAGAGACCAAATTGGAGCTTTCTGCATCGGTAGTCCGTACGGGGGTTTTCTTGGTCTAGACTAGGGGGTCATGGTCCGGACGAGCGATATCTTGGTCCGGACCATCACTTCAGAAACACTTGTATGGGTCTCAGGCAATGTTTTGAAACCCGGACCGGAGAACGAACCGGAAAAGGGGCTGGGCGGACGGGTCATTGGTTGAACCGCCATAGAACCGTGACGTCATAATTATATTAAAAATATATAATTAAGTAAAATAAGCCTATAAAAAAATGTTTGTGCAAGAAGTAAGAAGAAATAAAGGCCCTGTTTGGATGCCGGATTTGGCAAACACCCGGATTTGTAATCCCGGGCCCACTCTACTCCGGTGTTTGGATGCCAAAACGCCCCCACGGATTTGATCGAAAATTTCACTATTGGGAGTACAAATCCGGGAGAACCCGGACTAGCTAAGACAGCTTCCCCCCTGTCGTTAGCAAATCAGGGGGGACTTGTGGGATTTTGGTACCAATCTACCCTTCCAAATCCGGGTGAGATCTATAACTCAAAATCGAAAAAAATGGAGTTTTCCGGCTAAAAGTCGACCGAAACAACCAATGGAACTGCTGCGGTACTTGAAAAATAGTCGGAGCTGTTGAGGTTTGGTCGCCGGAACTCGCCTGCTGGGGTCGCCAGAGCTGCTGGGTTTTTTCCACAAGGCTCTGTGTTGGTAGAGTAACTCCAGGGGGCCAGATCTGTTTTTGTTCAGGAAGAGTCTAGTTTGATCCAAGAAGAGTGTTTTATTCGATATAAACAAGGAATGGGGGAAAATGCTCCTGTGTGGTTAAGTGCACAAATGAATAGTTTAATTAATTTTTATGTAAAATACTTTATGTCAAAAAAAAAAAAAAAAACACAAGTAGTGTAAATATATTTATGCAAATTATTGATATCTAATAAATATTTTTAATATCTAATAAACACAAGTGTGGTTGGAAATATATATTTTTATATCTAATTAATTGTCTTTTATTAATTAAATTTATTTTATTAATTTAACAATTTATTATTTATTATTTTTTCCCCGAATTTTTTTGTTTTTGTAATTCGGTTTGAATTTTTTTTGGATTTATTTTTTATTTTTCGTATTTATTATGTAATTATTATGTATTTATTGTTATTATAATAAAATTAAGTCATTTAGTTTATTAAAATATAAAACTTGGGGCAAATAAGTCATTTGCCCTCTTATCCTATCAAATCCACCTTCCAAATCCCCCTTCTCAAAATACCATCCAAACACCTCACCAACAAATCCACCATTCTTATAAGGTGGGGCCACCCTCATTACCAAATCCACCCTCATTACAAATCCAACTTCAAATCCACCCTTATTACAAATCCACCCAAACACCCCGTTTGGATGCCGGAGATGATTTGGGTGGATTTGTAATGAGGGTAGATTTGAAGGTGGATTTGTAATGAGGGTGGATTTGAAGGTGGATTTGTAATGGGGGTGGATTTGATAATGAGGGTGGCCCCACCTCATAAGAAGGGTGGATTTGTTAGTGAGGTGTTTGGATGATATTTTGAAAAGGGGGATTTGGAAGGTGGATTTGATAGGATAAGAGGTCAAATGACGTAATTGCCCTTATTTTATTATTTGAATAAAGAAAACGGATTAATTTCTTAATAATTATAGTAAATACTTAATAAATACATAACAATTACGGAAAATACATAATAAATACAAAAAAAATATTTAAACCATATTATATGGAGAGAAAAAAATTTCGGGTTCATTGTACCTATTCGTAGATTTTAGCCCCAAAACATTTCGGGTTCTTTCAACTAATAACATTGTTTTCCCAAAAATAAAAAAAAATAAACCATTACTACCACATTGAATCCAGTGCCATGTCTCTGCCAAGTAAGATAGTTGCTTGTTTTTCTCTAGATGCATCACCGCAAAGCACTTGATAATTTTTACAAAAACCCATCTTCCCCAAATAAGTCAAACTCTTCTTCCCCAAATTTACAGAGAACAAACTATGCTCTCTCTCTCTCTCTCTCTCTCTCTCTCTCTCTCTCTCTCTCTCTCTCTCTCTCTCTCTCTCTCTCTACACAAACCCATCTCCTCAAATCATCATCCAACCGTGGTGGTCTACAAATCGGACTCCGGCGACCACGAGACCATCTTCAGCGACCACGAGATCGTCCAAATCGGACCGCCGACCACGAGATCGTCCAGGTTGTTCCATCTTCTTCTTCTTCCTCCTCCTCCTCTCTCTCTCTCTCTCATGCACAAAATCACCCCGATTTGGAGGGGTAAATTGGTACCAAAAATCCTCAAATCCCCCCTGATTTGCTAACGACAGGGGTGAGGCTGTCGTTAGCTAGTCCGGGTGCCCCCGGATTTGTACTCCCAACAGCAATTTTTCGATCAAATTCGGGGGCCGTTTTTGCATCCCAAACGCCAGACTAAGGTGGGCCCGGGATTACAAATCCGGGTGCCAAATCCGGCATCCAAACAGGGTGAAATCATCTCCAGCATCCAAACGGGGCGAAAGGGAGTTGTTCTTCGTCTATTTCACTAACGCCCCATTTGGCGATCGGAGATGATTTTGGGTGGATTTGTAACGAGGGTGGATTTGAAGGTGGATTTATAATGATGGTGGATTTGTAATGAGGGTGGTCCCACCTCATAAGAATTGTGGATTTGTTAGTGAGGTGTTTGGATGATATTTTGAGAAGGGGGATTTGAAAGGTGGATTTGATAGGATAAGAGAACAAATTACCTTTTTGCCCCTGGACCGAATATTTTAATAAACTAAATGCATTAATTTGATTATAATAAAAATAAATACATAATAATTACGAAAAATACACATTAAATAAAGTAAAAATATTACAACCATATTTTGAAAAAAAAAATTCCAGAAAAAAAAAATTAGGAAGTGAAAATTTCAAAAATTAATAAACGGCATTTTGTTATTTTAATTGGAAAATTGGTTTGATTCTTTTATAAGTGAAATAAATACATGATAAATATTTATATTAAAAAATTTATACTGTATATGTGCCCAAGTCACTAGCATAAATATTTATTCTATTTATAATTTGAAAATTAGTAAGAGTTAAGCTAGTAGTGTTATTTTTTTGACATGAACTAGCTTTTGACATAAAAATTAAAATTGGAGTATTAATTTGTTGCACACAACCACACAGGATAATTTCCCACATCCCTTGGTTACATCGAATGGGCATTATCTGGATCAAAAGGGGTCTCCTCCTCACTCAAAAAATAGATCTGACCGGAAAATGGCTCCGGCTTTTAATGTCTCTCTCTCTCTCTCTCTCTCTCTCTCTCTCTCTCTCTCTCTCTCTCTCTCTCTCTCTCTCTCTCTCTCTCCAATATGTACAATACAACGAAAGAGGCCACATCAGACAGCCAAAGCGGGTCAGCTCTGGCGACGTCGAGTTAGTTGTGACGATGGTTGACGACGACGGCGGTAATCTCTCCCCTGTTTTGGTTTTTTTTTGTTCAAACCCCTCCAAAATCACCCGGATTTGGAGGGGTAAAACGGGTATGAATTCATCCAAATCCCCCCTTGTTAGCTAACAACAGGGGTGAGGCTGTCGTTAGCTAGTCCGGGTGCTCCCGGAGTTGTAATCCCAACAGTGACTTTCATTTTGCAAATCCGGGGGGCGAAAATGGTGTGCCAAACGCCGGCTTGCGGTGGGACCGGGATTACAAATCTGGGTGTGAGGCAAATCCGGGTGCAAATCCGGTCGCCAAACAGGGCCTAATGGTTTTCTCCAATCCCACATCGGAAGAATGCCAACTCTGTGATTCATTCTTCCCTTATAAAAAGGTAAGAAACCTTCAAACTACAGCTGGTAGGCATTAATGGGCACAAATTGGTTGTGGGCCCTAGGCAAAAGTATGTTTCTGACGTAGTGAGTCAGCAACAAATGTTTGAAAGTCAAAGTTAAAATTTTCCGGTCCGGGTTGCTCAACCCGGTAACGATTTTGCGGGTTGGCGGTTCAACCGCTAAACTAGACCGGTTCTCATTTTTTAGACCGGTTTTAGAATCTGAACGGTTCTTGGCTGGAACAGAACCGGACTAAGGGCCGGTTGACAAGCCAATCGGTTGAACCGGCCGGTCCGGTCCGGTTTTTAAAACATTGGTCTCAGGAACCTTGGTCTGGACGAGCAGAACCTTGGTCCGGACCTTGGCGACGTACAACACCTTATTTAAGTGCGTTTTAATCAATTTTAGGGTTTTCTAAGCTTGTTTTGGAGAGAGAAACCAGAGAGACTGAGAGAAACATTGAGAGGAGATTGGAGATTGTAATCCTTATTGATTATAGTGGATTGATTCGTTCCTTCCCCCCTGTGGATTAGCTACACAGCCTGTGCAGTGAACCATATAAATCTCTTGTGTGTTTCTTTTTCTTGATTTCCTAGCGTTCTTCATCTTTATTGTTCTTGTTTCTAGATTGGTTGTGCTTGCTAGAATCATTATGACTTCCGCAGTATCGCAACAAAGTGGTATCAGAGCTCTTGGTTAGGGTTTCTAGCAGAGTACCTAGTTAGGGTTTCAATCTAGGGTTTCGCTAAAGATGTCGAATACCAAGTATGAGGTGGAGAAGTTCACCGGTAAGAATAACTTCCCTTTGTGGCAGCGGCGGATGAAGGATATTATGATCCAACAGGGTGTCTCAAAGGCTTTAGAAGGGAAGACGAAGAAGCCTGCGGAGATGAAAGATAGTGATTGGGATGATCTTGACGCTAAGGCGGCCAGTTCTATTCGTCTAAACCTAGGCGATGAAGTTATTCACTACGTGTTAGACTCAGAGACTGCAAAGGCGGTCTGGATAAAGCTCGAGGGTTTGTACATGAGGAAGAATCTGACCAACAAGCTGTATGTCAAGAAACAGTTGTATGGATTGCAGATGAAGGCATGTACGAATCTACTAGAACATTTAAATTCCTATACTATGTTGAACTCGCAACTGGTGGGTTTTGGAGTAACGCTTGATGAAGAGGATAAGGCTATCCTGTTGTTAGCATCACTGCCCCTTTCATAAGATCATTTGGTGACTACAGTTATGTATGGGAAGGAAACCTTGTCACTCGATGAGGTTACTAGTACCCTTTTGTCTCATGAGAAGATGAGGAGGGATGATAATGTTGATGCAGATCAAGGTCTTTTTGTTTCTAAGCCACAGTCGAGCCAAGGTAGAAGCAAGTCAAAAGGGAAGGGAGGTTCAAATCCGGAAAGGTCGCAGTCGAGAGGAAAGTCGAACATGAAAAAGGATGTGGAGTGTCACTTTTGTCACAAGATGGGGCACTACAAAAATCAATTCGAGGATTTGAAAAATCTTCTTGCGGAGGTGAAAAAAGGGAAGAAGAAGCTGGAATCCGTTAGTATTGCGGAGGACAAATCAGACAATGAGATCGACACATATTTACTCTCTGTTTCTTCAGGTAGCAATTTTCTTTCAGAGTCATGGATTTTGGATTCTGGTTGCTCTTATCATATGTGCCCTAATAAGGAGTGGTTTGACAATTATAAGCCCTGCAATGGTGGTACGGTTCTAATGGGTAATGATGTAGTCTGCAAAGCCATTGGAATCGGTACCGTGAAAATTAAGATGTTTGATGGAGTTGTTAGGGTTTTGGGGAATGTCAGACACGTGTCTGAACTTAGAAAGAATTTAATCTCTGTGGGAGCATTAGATTCAGCTGGGTGTATGTACACCACACAAGGTGGAGTAATGAAAATTAGCAGAGGAGCTTTGGTGCTAATGAAGGGATAGAAGGTGGGTAATTTGTACAAACTGATTGGGGACACAGTTGTAGGTGGAGTTGCTATCTCCACACCTGCAGAATCTAGCACTGATGACACAAGACTTTGGCATAGGTGGCTTGGCCATATGGGTGAGCGTGGTATGTTGGAGCTTCAGAAGCATGACTTGTTGAAGGGGGTCAAGGCATGCAAGATGGATTTCTGTAATTATTGCGTGTATGGGAAGCAGCATAGAGTAAATTTCAAGACAGGTGTTCATACAAGCAAGGAAGTCCTCGATTGTGTTCATTCAGATGTCTGGGGTCCAGTTACCGTATCTTCTCACAGTGGTGCTCATTACTTTGTCAGCTTCATTGATGACTATTCCAGAAAGGTATGGGTTTATTTTTTGAAGTATAACTCTGATGTGTTTGCTACGTTTTAAGACTTGGAAAGCACAGGTTGAAACTCAGATTGTGAAAAAGATAAAGTATTTCAGAATTGATAATGGGACAGAGTACAGGGAAAAAGAGTTCTTGGCCTTTTGCGATTCAGAGGGGATTACTCGACATTACACAGTTAAAAAGACTCCACAACATAATGGAGTTGCATAAAGGATGAACAGAACCTTGACAGAGAGGGCCAGATGTATGCAGTTGAATGCAGGGTTACCAAATGTATTTTGGGCAGAAATAGTCAACACGGCATGTTTTCTCATCAACAGGTCTCCTTCTTCAGTCATTGATTTCAAGATCCCACAAGAGTTTTGGTCAGGTATACCAGTTAATTGGTCGGATTTGAGAATCTTTGGCTACCCGACTTATATGCATGTGCCGGATAAGGAGAGGTCAAAGGATACAAGCTCTGGGATCCTGAGGCACGGAAAAGGGTGATCAGCAGGGATGTTGTGTTTGATGAGGAGTTTATGTTGAATTGGAATGATGAGACAGAATCTGGGGGTCCGAGGGAGAAATCCGTAGTAAGGTGGAGCTTGAGGGGCCTGGTTCATTCAGTGATACAGGTGATACTGATCACGACCCACAGCAGCAGCAAGAGGAACCTTACACAGTCGCAAAAGGAAGGGAAAAATGGGATCACAAACCTCCAGTTCGGTATGGTTTTGAGGACATGGTTAGTTTCGCTTTGGTGGCTGGAAATGGAGATCCATTCTCTTACAATGAAGCTACTAGCAGTGTTGACAACGACAAATGGTTGGTAGCAATGTCAGAAGAGATGGAGTCGCTCCACAAGAATAAAACTTGGGAATTGGTGAAATTGCCTAAGGGAAAGAAGGCCGTTGGGTGCAAGTGGGTGTATCGAAAAAAGGAAGCGTTGTCAGAAAAAGAGGGTGAAAAGTACAAGGCTCGGTTAGTTGCTAAAAGTTATTCACAGAAGGAAGAGTGGACTATAATGAGATTTTTTTCATCGGTTGTGAAGCACACTTCCATCCGTGCAATTTTGGCAATGGTCGCGATGCATGACATGGAGTTAGAGCAGCTTGACGTTAAAACTGTTTTCCTCTATGGAGACTTAGACGAGCAGATTTACATGCAACAACCCGAAGGCTTCAAGGAACCTGGTAAGGAGGAGTATGTGTGTTTGTTGAAGAAGTCATTGTATGGCTTGAAGTAGTCTCCTAGGCAATGGTACAAACGCTTTGATTCGTTCATGGTGTCGCATGGGTACACGCGCTGTGAGTATGACTGTTGCATATACTATCGTGTCCTTTCAGATGGTTCTTATGTTCTACTTGCTTTATATATTGATGACATGCTGGTAGCAATTAAAAACAAGCAGGAAATTGGGAAGTTGAAGTCGATATTGAACAGTGAATTTGACATGAAAGATCTAGGAGCTGCCAAGAAGATTCTTGGGATTGAAATTCACCGTAACAGAATGGCTAGTCAGTTGAGGTTGTCTCAGAGTGGTTATTTGCAAAAGGTGTTGTAGAGGTTCAACATGCAGATTCCAAGTCCGTAAGTACCCCACTTGCGGCGCACTTCTAACTTTCTGCCAAGATGAGTCCCAGTTCAGAGGATGAGGTAAAGTGCATGGAGGAGGTGCCCTATGCAAATGCAGTTGGGTGTCTCATGTATCTGATGGTGTGTACAAGACCAGACATATCGCATGAGTCAGTGTGGTCAACAGGTATATGGCAAACCTAGGAAAGGAGCATTGGAATGCAGTTAAATGGGTTTTCAGATATCTCGCGGGCACTCGTGATCTAGGGATAATGTTTTATCAGAAAGAGGCTTCAGAAGACGTGGTGGGCTATGTGGATTCAGATTATGCTGGGAATCTCGACTTTCGTAGGTCGATGACAGGGTATGCATTTATGTTTTCCGGAGGTCCCGTCTGTTGGAAGTCTACTCTTCAGGATACAGTGGCTTTATCGACTACAGAGGCAGAGTACATGACAGTGATTAAGGCAACAAAAGAAGCAATTTGGCTTAAGGGGTTGGTTAGTGAACTTGGTTTCATGCAGGACAGTATGTTGTTGCATTGTGATAGTAAGAGTGCAATTCACTTGGCGAAGAATCAGGTATACAATGCAAGGACAAAGCATATTGATGTGCGATATCACAGGATTCGAGAGTGGTTAGCATCAGGTGACCTAACTTTGTCTAAGGTTCACACTGATGAGAATGCGTCTGATATGTTAACGAAGCTAGTTCCGGGGGAGAAGTTCGAGCGTTGTTTGGACTTGCTCCATGTTCTCCGTTGTTGATTGAGGACTTGAGAGTAGAGCACTCATACCCGTAAAGGGAGTGCAGTTGAGGTTACATCAAGCTTTTCTTCAGGATGGTTCATTTGAAGCCAAGATGGAGATTTGTTGAGTGTGGCTTCAAAATTGATGTTTGCAGCATCTCTGGTCCAGACCAATACTTTGGAGGTCCAGACTAAACTTCGGGAGACCAAATTGGAGCTTTCTGCATCGGTAGTCCAGACGGGAGTTTTCTTGGTCCGGACGAGCGATTTCTTGGTCTGGACCATCACTCCAGAAACACTTGTATGGGTCTCAGGAACCTTGGTCCAGACGAGCAGAACCTTGGTCCGGACCATGGCGACGTATAACACCTTATTTAAGTGCGTTTTAATTAGTTTTAGGGTTTTCTAAGCTTGTTTTGGAGAGAGAAACCCAGAGAGACTGAGAGAAACATTGAGAGGAGATTGGAGATTGAGATCCTTATTGATTATAGTGGATTGATTCGTCCCTTCCCCCCGTGGATTAGCTACACAGCCTGTGTAGTGAACCACATAAATCTCTCGTGTTCTTGTGTGTTTGTTTTTCTAGATTTCCTAGCGTTCTTCATCTTTATTGTTCTTGTTTCTAGATTGATTGTGCTTGCGTGAATCGTTGTGACTTCCGCAGTATCACACAACAGTGTTCTTATGTTATGTCATGTCAAAAAAATCCTTGAGTTTGTCGTCCTTGAGTTTCAAATGTGACCTCATTAAGGTCAAATATTTATTGTTTTCTTATTCTCACCTCACCAAACCCCTGGGGGTTCTATTGGATGGAGTTAAAGCTCCCCTCCAAAAATTATCACCCCTGATATGGGGTGGGTCCCATTGGGTCCTATCTATTTGCCTTGGTTTGACAACAAAAAAAACATCATTGATAATTTTTCACCCTTGATAATTTTTCACGCTTCTAAGGG
Organism: Vaccinium vitis-idaea; assembly: GCA_963854785.1. NCBI lineage: Eukaryota > Viridiplantae > Streptophyta > Magnoliopsida > Ericales > Ericaceae > Vaccinium > Vaccinium vitis-idaea. Next base: position 24,806,018 of record OY978220.1, read on the forward strand.
TTTCCCCTTGATAATTTTTGGGCACCCCTTGGCCTACTCAAAATTTATCCAGGAGTAGAGGGTGGGTTTTTTTACCATCACACCCCTCCTTATCTCCCTCCTCCATCAGCCGACACAAACCGGAGGAGTTCCACAGTGTCACAGTCCCAGAACAAGCTCGCCGGAATCTGGATCTGAGATGGCCGAAAATTGCGCAACCAACATCCTTTAATCTTGGGCCTTCACTTTGAGTTTGCTCACCGTTGATGATGACAGATTTCCGGCAAGATACCAAAAAAAAAAGGATTTTGGTGTGTGTGTGTGTGTGTGTGTGTGAGTGAGAGAGAGAGAGAGAGAGAGAGAGAGAGAGAAAGAGAGAGGAGGGTGCGGTTCTGATAGGCGCATAAATGTTCACTTTAGCACCCCTTAATTTATTATTGTTACGTCCTTTTATATTATTACTTGGAGAACAATTTCTTTTATTGCGTGTTGTAGGTATCTAGAGGCTTTGGTATAAAAAGAGCCTAAAGTCGACGTTTTACTCTATGTTGAAGCAAAAACCGTGATTAAATTAATTAAGTGAAGGGTCCAAGCTTAAGTACAAGAGCGACAAGCACCAGTTTAATTCATACCTAAAACCTATATGGGTTGCACGTGGTCATGGGCCTAAGTTAATTGGATCTCCGTTCAGTTTGCGTTAACGCTACGTATGGCCGAAAGAAGAAAAAAACGGTTGGCGATGGGCTGGATCACGGCCCAATAGAAGCTATGGAGCCGCAGCCTGAATAAGTTTTTTTTTTCTTAACACGAGAACAGATTTATTGAATTAATGTTGAGTTTAGTAAAACACCCTCAAATCTTACATAAAGAATCCACTCATAGTTGGATTTAAGCGCTTGTAATTTAATTTTTTTTGATAAGTGAAGTGCTTGTAACTTAACTCTATCAATACGATAATAGTAACTTTTAGAAAATACATCGAACTGGACAATTAACTACAAATCCACAAGAAATGCGGACGACAAAGCTAATACAGTTAGTTTAAACAAAAATTCGATGTGTACGCACGCCAGGCGTACGCAATATGCACAGACGGTGCATCTTGACCGTTTGTGCGTGTTTTCGACGGTGCATCTTGACCGTTTGTGCGTACGTACATGTGTGTGTATGTACGCATAGCCGGGTTTTTTAGTTTAAAAAGCTTTCTAACTTGGTAGCAACCTCGGGGTCGGTCTATTTGATAGAAAATAAGCAAAGATCCAGAGATAAAATAAGCAAATAACCAAATGGAATTGAAGAGCTTGTAAATGAGCAAAGGCTACTTCATGAAAGACTTCCTTTTTTGCCAACTAAAATATGCAACTGGTACCAGTGTTTTGCACTTAGCATCTGAGAGATTTCTTATTGGGCTTCATGGCTTCCAAAACCAACCTCTTTCCTTTCACCTTGTTTTTGGTTTCTTTAAACTTAAAAGATCAAAAGTTCAATGGAGGCTGTGTTTGGTTCACATTTCCAAAATATTTTCCAAAAAGATTCCTTCCCCATCTCTCATCTCTCCAATCATTAATCACTTTTCTCTCTCTACTCATACCCCTTTCTCCAATCATTAATTCTCATTTCTCTCTCTATCTCTCTCCAATCATTACACCTCTCTCTAATTATTACTTTTTCCAAAAACTCATCCAAACACTATCTCAAAAAATTTCTCAAAAAATTTCTTCTCAAAATTCTAAACCAAACACAGTTCTTCTTTTAAAAGCATTGATCTGCCTAGTTCTTTTTCAATAACTCAGGTGTCAGGGTCAGCTTACGCGCACCTCGACTAATCTCACACCATCCATTAACAGTGACCCAATTAAAGCTGAAGCAAATGCCCCCGTTTAAACTGACCCCAAATAAATTGATGGTATTTTCAACCCGAGACTTTCGGAACGAGCAAGCCTCTATGCATCTGGCTGATTCTTGGTGAACATATTGTAAAAGTCGACACAACAAGTGGGTTGTACACTAATTTTCCAGATTTAATTTTAATAAAAACCAGTAGTGCCCTCATTATGGGCTAGCTTTCATTGAAATTATTGCCCAGACAATGATTTTGGGACCATGTGTCTACCTTTGATTCCTCATCCGCCCAGCTTAATTTGGGAATCAAGAACAGGCGAATGGTTTAAGGCTTTAAGCACATGATTACTACATGAGATCTCAACTATAAAGCAAGTTACTTGATAGCAAAAACTAATCCAATGATTCGAGCTTCTTTATTTAAATTAAAAGATCACAAACTCTACAGCCACACCCACTGAGGTTTCTACAATTGTATTTTGCTTACCAATCCTAGCTACTTCTCTTTTTTCTTATCGAGAGTCTCCAAAATATTTTGCCTCGACTAGAAGGGATAGCATGGGTGCTGACCAATCATGGTCATCCGTAGTCCACCATGGACGGCTTAAATCACATTTTATCTAAACAAATCTGAACCGTCCGCTGCCGAACAAATTTGAGCCGTTCATGGCCGACTACGGACGGCGGTGATCCACCCAACACCCAGGCTGTCCCCGAAGGAACAACACAATCCCCCGTTCCCTCGGGTACCTACAGTCCCCCCATTCCACATGTACCGAATACTTACCCGACCTAAGCCTTAGGGTAACGTCAAGTGGGAGTGGGTTATGAAATTTCACCATAGGTCCACCCCTTGAGATTCGAACCTTAATAAATAATCGTAGCTACTTTGTTTTTTGATAAGTTGATTTGTTTTTTAGGTATCCTGGCTACTACTTTTGTTTGATTTATCAAAACCCAATTAACTGGAACAACACATCATGGTGTTGTGAGACTAACTTACCCAGTACTCGCTGCCCCACTCATGTGATAGAACAATTGATCATTTGGTAACGAGAATAAATTAATTACAGTAACTCCTAAAAAATACAGTTGATCGAATACTATTTTTTTCCTAACCTAACGTCCGAACCAACTTGCGCGTACCTTAATTAATTCTTCCAGGGCCCTAAAAAAAACGACCGGGCAAACTTTCCACTCGCCCCAAGATCTGGAATGTTTGGCGTATGTGCAGAGTCGGCTCTGAGTTTCTTGAGGCTTAAAGCGAACTTTTTAAAGGAAAAAAAATGGGCCTTCAATCTTTTTTGCATAGTGAATGATACTTGAGAAAGAAAAAACATTCATAAGGAAGGCAATGCAATAATTTGAGACCATAAGTACCCATAATCAATAGCCATTACAATACATTAAAAATTATCATTTAAAGATTACTCTTCTTGTGTTTTTAGCAGTAAAAGTACTAATTAAACTTGCATAATTAAGTTTCTCCACCATAGCCTTTTCAATAGACAACATAGCCAATCCGTTCGGTCTCTCTTGTGACATCCTCGACCTAAGATAAGTTTTGATCAACTTTAACTTCAAAAAACCTCTTTCACCAGAGGCAACTGTAAATCGAAATAGTCAACAGTATTCTGTACGCAATCCACACATTTAGAAAAACAAACTATCCATTGTCTTCAAGTAATTGAGCACATCAATGGGCTTTCTTAGCTCTTTTGCTAAAATTTCTCTCAATACTTTCAATTCCGAACATAATCCTTCCCTTCAATATCAGAAAGCTCATCTCTTTTCAAAATATCTTCAAGATTACATTTGGGCCCTTTCACTTGGGCCTTATTTTAAATTAGGCCCTCAATTTTTTAGACAAATTATACTTAATTTTTTTATTGATACCTAGTAACTACGGGAAATTCCAAGCCGCCCCCACTTTTTGTGGGGGCTTTCGTCCAAACCCCATTTTGTCTTTCACTCCCAAAAAAGTCATGTACGCGCGTGGGAGGGTTTTCCATTGAACAGAGACGTGTACTTTTCCCGACCCTCTCTATCTCTCTTTTCTCTCTCTCTACAAAGCAACAACTTTTCCTGACACATTAAATTTCTCTCCGTCCTTTTCTCCCACAATAAATTTCTCTCTCTCTCTCTCTCTCTCTCTCTCTCTCTCTCCCTTTCAATTTTAGATTTGAAATAAAATAATTTTTGTTATACACAATTATTTTTTATAAGAATTATATATTTGAAATCTACTCGATGAGATCTTTAAAACAAGATCCATTGTGAATATGAAATTGTATACATGTAAAAAAAGATTTTTTTATACCCATTAATTAAGAATTCATACCCCTCCTAAATAATTCACATCCCCCAAAATAAAAGAACACACATCCTTCAAATGCAGAATTCACATATCACAATTCACTCTCGAAAATACAAAATTCACACCTTAAAAGAAAGAATTCACATACCTGAAATGCAGAATTCACATATCATAATTTACTCTCCAAAATACACAATTCACACCCAAAAAGAAAGAATTCACACCCCTCCAATGCAGAATTCACACATTTCCAAAATGAAAGAATAGACAACCTTTCTGAACAATTCACACTCTCCAAAATTAAAGAATTCACACCCCTTAAATGCACAATTCACATATATTCTATATAACTCACTCTCCAAAATACGTAATTCACACTCCAAAATGACAGAATTCACACCCCTTAAATTATTATTTTTGCACATAATTTTATATTCAATATGGGTCTTGTTTGATAGATGTCGTCGAGCAGGTTCTAAAAATATATATATTTTCAAAATCGGATATATAAATTTAAAGTTATAAATATTTAAAGTTTTAAAAATGAGAGAGAGAGAGAGAGAGAGAGAGAGAGAGAGAGAGAGAGATTCAATGCCAGACGTGCTGGGCATGCGTGTAAAGAGAGAGAACAGAGAGAAGTTACAAGCATTAATGGGGAAAGAGAGGACATAGAGAGTACAGTACATGATGCGTGTGACAAGATAGGGATTATTATCCGATGGGGCTACGCGCGTGGAAAAAGGGCCTGAATGACTAGAGTGTGACATGTGCAGGGCCTAAATTAGAACACCCTCACAAAAGAGGGCCGGCTTGGAAGAAGCCCTAGTGACTATATAGACCTATATTATTGGGGGCCCCAAAAATTAGATAAAATTTGGAGGCTTAAAGCGGTTGCTTTACGGGCTTTAGCCCAGAGCCGGCTCTGCGTATGTGGGTTTCGAACGTGCAACCTCTTAGAGGTCAAATATTTGTTATTTTCACATTCCCACTCCGCCAAACCCCTTGAGGTTAATCGGATACCAATTAATTGGTCTTATCACAGCTGTCTTATAGTCTATTCTGAATATGATATGAAAAAAAATGACATCTAATTCGTTATCTTCAACCCTTTTTTTTTGTATGGACTATAAACTCCATCCCAACAAATTGAATGATTATGACAAATCATGCACTGTACGTCATGAGCACGAGCACGGAATTATTTTGGTACTCCTAGCTCCTAAAGTATTGTCATATGTCGTTACTTCCTGTCACCACACACTCACGAGAGGTCTCCCAAATGATAAAATCAACATTTGCTGGCAAATAGCTTCCTCATTTGCTAAAATCGACTGTTGATTTTAACAAATATTAATTTTATTTGATATTATCATCCGAAAAACTCCCTAATAAAAAAACGTGTGGTGGGTCACCGTGTGGTTGTGCCCCAACACTATCGATCCAGTAGTTACGTGACTTTTAGCACAACATTCAGCTGTTCCGGACCCATATCCAGTGCATGATTTCTTTGTCTATTTTGAGGGGTCATCACAGTGGCTTCTTTAGAATTTAATGTCAACGGTACGGTAACATGAAAAGTTACCACTACAGTATTTTCTAGCTAGACAAGTATTGGTAAATTCAAATTAGAACAAGTTTAAAACCAAAAATAATATAGCATTGGTGGTGAAAATAGGAAATGTATAAACTACGAAATAATAGTTTTGGGGTATGTAACCCCGACAACATCTTCATGGAATTGAAATTTTAGAAACATAGAATATGAATTAAAAACAACTACGCATCGAGGCCTGATTTTACGAGTGTGTCCGCGCATCCATCAGCGCCTATTGTACGGCTGCAACCACTGAGGATTTCCCAATGTTTCTGTAGAATCCCGTGATTCATTGCCCTACACATAATATAGCGCACACTTGCAAAGACTGCATATATCACTACACATAAACTTGACGGTGCAATTTACGTGGGCTACCTACTGGCGTGGATTAGTTAAGGTGCACGTAAGCTAGCTCGGACTTCCTTCACCATCGAACAAAAGTAAAAATGAAAAAAGTACATGGGAACACGATTGTAAAGAGTACATAGCAAAATGTTTCAGGCATTAACCAAAATACTGCATCCTGTGCATCAACATTTGTATAGTTTGATGGATCAGACAAAAGGCTAATCTCTTTTCAAAGGTAATTTTACAAATTCTCTCAGATAGAGTAATTAGAGTCTAATCCAGCTTGAAATAGTTCTAGAACAGAATCAACAGATAGGTGCGAAAAAAGATTGGGCAATGTCGGGAAATTATCGCCAGAAAGCAAGAAAGTGATGGCCACACACACAAACAAGGTGGCCAAAGTGGAGAAGAAGTGCCATCATTGAAAAAATAAAAATGTAGGTATGCTGTAACCATGACTTTTGACACCTCTATTTTGCTTGGCTAAATGTAAGATGTTACTGCTTTGGAGTGTTGAATTAGGTGTCAATTTTGATAAAATTGCTATGGCGCCAAAGAGGAGAACAAAATATGTATCGGGCCTAATGTTGCGCGCCTTACGCACAAACCCTACGCTAGTGATTAAGTGACGAAGTTATTGTTTAGTTACAAGACCATAGTACTGTTCACAGGCCCTCCCACTATATATAAAGGAGGATTTGGAACTCATCCTTGCTTGATGTATATTAATTGCTTTTCTGTATTCATATTGAATTGCACCTTTTTTTTTTACTTTGTACAGATGGATTGAACTTCTCCATAGCCCGAGTATATGGATACTTTTTGTTGGGATGACGAGACCACGGTGAAGTTCTTTTGAGGGTCTTTGTGTGATATTGTGATGGTTATTGCATTGTTGAATATTGTATATTATGGTTATGGTTAGGACATCAAGTGGTGATTTTGGATTAGACATATATACACGTATGTTTAGATTGTGATTACTTGTTTTACTTTCCTTATTGATGGTTGGGCATTTTGGATGAACAAGTAGTCGTCTAAGTGTGGATGATAAATAAATGCAAAGGTTACAAGGGATCGAAACGGGAAAAAAAAATTAGTTGGCTCGGTATAAATTGCATAATTAGAAAAATTATAGTACATATTGTGACCAAATTAGAGCAAGAAATCGGCAACAGAAAACATCTTTTTTTATGACCAACCTATTGGTAGGGGGAAGTTAGTGATTTCTGCTATGCCCCCGTCGGTACCAACTAATTTGATCACAGAAAATAGTTTTTGGTGACCAATAGTTGGTCTCCAAAAATTGTCTTTAGCGACCAAGAAGTTTGCGGTGACCAACATAATTAATCACTGTAGGATTCCAATGGAGATTAAAATTTAGTCACGGAATATATGTTTTTCGTGACCAAATGACTATTGCTCACAAAAACCTTTTAGTGACCAGGGTTCAGTGACCAGTTATTGGCTAGTCACCGAAGAATTTTGATGACTAGATATGAACTTTGGGTGACTACATTCTTAGCCATTGACGGCCCGTTTGGATGGGGTATTATAGGGGGCCATAAATATGGAGGGTGTTATTTATGCCCGAACCCACACATATGGAATGCTTTGCCAACAAAAAGTGCAAGAGTGTTATTTATCATCTGGACTAAATAACACCTTGCAGGGGTGTCCATAAATATTATATGACCCCTAATACCCCCTCCAAAATTACCATCCTACCCCAATTAATACCCCCACCTTACCCCAATTTTGCTATTGCTTGCTGTTGCTGTGTAATTTGGGGTATTTTTTTGGGGTTTGCAATATTCTTCAAATAAAAAAATAAAGTACTTCTGCACATAGTTTTTTTTTTCCCACCAAATTAAACTACTAATTGAGATCTTTAATTCGATACAAAAAAACATAAAAAAAAATTATATACTTTAGTATTTGAAAAACTGTGGTCTGAAAAATGCACATTTGTTTAGGTCTTTACGTTTTACACTAGTAGAGTTGTAAAGATCTTAAAAAAAAGTAAAATCTAAATTAATTTTTATAATAAAACAATTAATATAAAAATCAATTACAATTAAATCTTATAACTTAATTATTGAGTTTCAATAATAAATTAATTAATTATTGGATTTATCTAATTAATAAATCTTTTAACAGCTTTTTACATCATCCACCCAAACAATTCTTTTTTTTTTACAAAATCATCCAAACCAAGTACTACTTAATCCCCCTCTATAAATGTCATATCACTGTAGGATCACCTTCCATATATATTATCCCCTAGTATTATATACCTCCTAAAAATAATTCGGCATCCGATCTGGCCGTGAAAGTGTTTATTCTTGTAGTTCGATGCAGTAGACCGAAATAGGAGCCACATTGAATGACGAGACACAAATGACGAAAAGTCCACCAGTTCACCATCACATGACACAGACCCTTTTAGCCTACTTCCCTAATCCTTTCTCTGCATACTTCAATGATGCGTCAACGCATCCCCTACTGGACTCTTCATCGGTTTCTTCGCGTTAGCGAATATATAGCCCAGTATAAACAACGGATCCTGCTACGGGTACAAATGATTTTGTACAGAAAATGTACAAATCGGTCTCGGGGACCCACTTTTGGGTCCCACACGAGTGATTCGAACCGTTCATTATTTTTAGAAAATTTATCCGACGGGCTCCACAAAATTTCAGCTTAATCGGACAGTTAGAAGTGCTTGAACCAAAATCACGCCGTTTCATTTTGAACGAAACGGCGTGATTTTGGTTCAAGCACTTCTAACCGTCCGATTGAGCTGAAATTTTGTAGAGCCCCTCGGAAAAATGTTCTAAAAATAATGAACGGTTCGGATCACTCTTGTGAGACCCAAAAGTGGGTCCCCGAGACCGATTTGTACATTTTCTGTACAAAATCGTTTGTACCCGTAGGATTACCGATAAACAACAATCATACATGTACAATGGACCCTGCTGGGGTACAGAAGATTTTGTACAGAAATGGTACTGAGCTCTTTCGGGGACTCACTTTTGGGTCTCATACGAGTGATCCGAATCGTTCATTGTTCTTAAAACATTTTTCCGAGGGGCCCCACAAAATTTCAACTCAATCGGACGGTTGGAGCACTTTCAACCGTCCAATTGAACTGAAATTTTGTGAGGCCCCTCGGAAAAATGTTTTAAGAACAATGAAGGGTTCGGATCACTCGTGTGGGACCCAAAAGTGAGTCCCCGAAGGAGCTCGGTACCATTTCTGTGCAAAATCCTCTGTACCCCCAGGTTTATCCATATACAATAAGGTTGTGTTTGGTTTGGATTTTGATTTTTGTAATTATTAGAGGGAGAAATAGAGGTAATAATTAAAAAATAGGGGTTAATGATTAGAGAGAGATAGATAGAAAAATATGAATAATATTTAAAAATAAAAGTAATGATTGGATAATAATTAAAAAAACTGGGTCTTGAAAACTCAAAACAAACAAGGCCTAAAAGCCTCCAAAATAGTTCCAATACATTCACATAATATATGGAGCCCACACACACTTGAAGTGTGAAGTGTGTGTGAGCTCCACATCATGTGAGTGTGCAAAAACAAAAACAAAAAAAGTATATATTGTGAATCTTTTGGGGCACATTCGATCGTGTCGGCATTTATCTCGCGTTTAATAGTGAGTGAGTTTACTACAGTTTGTTACTGAGGGTGAGTTTTTGAATGGATTTTATGAGAAATTTGATTTTAGTTGGTGTTTTATGGAGGGGTGATAAAATCACATTGTTTTCCCAATAGATAAAATCTAGTGTGATAATAGTTGTGGATAATATAATGTGATAAAATTTAGTGTGATAAAATTACTTTCCTTTTATCTATTCATAAAAGATGATGATAAAATCGAAGATGATAAAATCAAATAATTCATTGGAAAACTACCCCTGATTTTGATCATAAGATGTCTTCTCAGATAAACTTTACAGGGTCGCCATTTTTACACCAAATTTTGGCCTGCCTGTTTTTATTTGTGGCCTGTTTTTATTTTTGCAACATGGTCTATTCTGCGGACTTGAATTGGTCCGTACATCCCTATAAACGTTGAGAGTGATGTTTATAGTTGAGTTTTATGGATATAATTTATTAATTTCATAGAATATTCGACTATGAATTTTGTTTAGTTGTTAGGAAAGTTCAAGCAAAGAAAATTATTCTTGAGAAAATTTATTGATGTATGGGAGAAGAAAGAATAAAAGAATATTCTTTTAGATGCGTTTGTTCTAGGGTCTGTAGTGACCAAGCTCACTACACGGGTGTGGTGAGCAATCACGGCCGTCAGTTTGGCAATCAACGGTGGGAATTAAATGAATTTAATCTGAACTGTTGATTGCCAAGCCGACGGCCATAATTGCTTACTACACCGGTGTAGTGAGCTTACTCACTACATGCCCCCGAATCCGAGATTTAACTTTGTAAGAAAATACCAATTACTAATGGAACAACACACAAGTGTTTTGAATAATACTTCCCTTACTTTGTCCCCTCTTTTTGCAACCAAAAGGAGCAAGAAAGTGCACCTTTAAATTGTTATTAGAATAAATAATACAGCATTAGCTATTGTTTTATAATTTTATTTGTAGTAATAATCTTACGTGTTGTTTCAACAGGTAAGATCGTAATTAATTAATGAGTAGACTTATCCAATTGTGCTCTAGGGTACCATCACGTGGTGCCACTGAAGCTTCACAACGAATGTATGAAATTATTCATTTTTAAGAACAATGTAGTATATTTTTCCCGTGTTCTGTGAAACTCTTTATAATTTGTTGTCAAAATGTTTAGAACTATGTATGAATCCAAAAAAATAAACATATGAAGTGCGTTTGGAAAAAGTTCAGGAAAGACCAAAAATTTCCACAATTTTTCTAAAAAAAATTTATCACAATATTTTTTTCCTAAAACAATCATTATTTTGAATAAATTTCACACGAATCTAAAAAAATCTAGAAAAGACAAGTGAAAGACACTTCCAAAATTTAGGCCAAACCTACATGTGGATGGACTTTACATTAATGTGTGGTTTGGGGAGGATTGACAATAATACTCCAATATCATTGAATGGTTACTTGTTAGTTAGCCTAAAAAATGTGTAAAATTAAAAATACATAAAAATATATATTACATATGCGAAAGGTTATATTGAAATTCGAGAAATATTTAAAGAATTCCTTTGGTGTTAATTTTCTTCCCCTCTCCATGATTGTGGTTAGCAAAATCGTTGTCAAAAAGTAAAAGTAAAAGTAAAAATAGTAATTAAATTGTGACCATTAACTTACGGGATTTAAGATTAAGGGATGAGTGAATTACTGAAATGATTAATGGTGTTGAAGTCAGAAAAGGGCTCACTACAAGGGGAAAAAAAAATACTGGACGTATAGCTGTCTTTTTTTGTCTAAAATGTTGTCTAATATGATTTTTTTTTTCAATTTCAGTTCACATTTTTATACTTTTTTAATTCCTATCAACAATACGAATGATTAATAAAAAATAATAATATTTTTTTTTCAAAAAGTAAAATATACCAAAAAAGAGTCATTAAACTAAATTTTTAAGAGAATGAAGACTAAAATTGGATGAAGCCTTGAAGGACAATAAAGTAAAAGGCTAAAGGAATTGGATTATGATGTCTAATACTGGTTGATTAGAGACAAAGAAAATAACCCAACTCCACAAGGGTACAGAGCACTTTGACCGACAAAACCAAAAAAAATCGTCACTTACCAAACAACACTCAACTTGGTAACAATTCATATTTAACTTTACCCTGCCAACCACTGCTGCCAATTGGAGTACAACACTTCCCATATAATATATTCAAATCTAGGGACCTGTAGTGCCCTAAAACACTACAAGGATGTAGTTTTTCAATTTGATTGTTCATTTATGCAATTAACGGTTCAAATATATTTGTTAACTCTTAGCTGCAAGAATATATTCTTAGCGGTAAGAATACAGCCGCGAATTTAAACCATTGATTGAGGAGATGAGCGGTCGGATCGAGACATTACAACCCTCCCCGCTTTCTATATACTCCAGTATTCATACCAAAAATCACCAAGTAAGCGACAAATTTCCGTGGGAATTGAGACATCTTTACATCTGTGATATCATCATGTTTCATCCCATTTGCCGCCTTGGTTTCCTCTGGCTTACACCTTACTTTTCATCTTGTTGTAGTTACTTCAGGAGTCCTGGAAAATCAAACGTATGCATGTATTTTTCAATTCTTTTGACTTCTTTTTCGATGTTAAAAATGATAAATATAGAAAATAAAATCTTTTAGAAGCTAATTGATCATAATTTAATTTTGTTAAGAATATACACTTTTCCATAATAGTCTAATTGGGTTAAAGATGATAAATACAAAAAATAGGCCTCACAAAATATTAATAAATAATCAAACAGATCTAGAATATAGCAATTAGGAATATAGGGCCGCAAAGGGAGGAAAATTGGGCGACGTGGCAACAGATGGGGGGTGGGACAGGAGGTCGGACAGGGTTTGTGAGACAAAGAATCTGCTGCCGACAAAGGGAGGTATCCCTTTTGAAATTTCTGATTTTGGTACTACAAGATTAACATTTATCGGGATAAAAAAAATTCACTAAGACGAAACGTTGTAAAGTTAACTCGAAAAAGGAACGGTTTTAACATCTCATTTTTTTTCTTTTTATAAAGTGCGATTTGTATTCAACTAACATGATTTTCCGTATGCATTTTTTATTTAGGTACCATGAAAGGAAACGCTTATGAGTACACAACACACACGTATGACATATCCCAAATGCACACCAGCGCATCTCAACCATCCATCTCATAAATTAATGTTTCGGATTCTAAGTAAATTATTCGCTCGAAGAGTTCAAATTCTTTGCTCGAATAAGTTATTTCTAAGTGTGGAGTATTTTGATGAAAAAGAGCCTACAAACACAAAACAAAAACCTCATCGGAAGGGTTCAAATCTTAAAAGACGTCAGTAGCGCATTATTGATGCCGCACGTGAATAACTGACAAAACCCCATTCGTGCAAGAAGGCCAAGAGCAGAGGCAAAATAAACATGGGGAACTGTAAACTGCGCACCTCTGTAACCGAGTAAAGTGATTGTGGCTCAGTTTTTATGAGACTAGGGTGTTCCACGGATTTGGGGTTGCTACTGTGCAGTCCCCACACAGGACTCGGGGGGCATGCTGTGCACAGTCATGCTGTGCACCTCTCGGCCGTTGGATCGAATTTTGGACGGCTCGGATGCGTTCGGCACTTTTTCTTTAATTTTGAGTTTTTTTACCCGAACGCATCCGAGCCGTCCAAAACTCGATCCAACGGCCGAGAGGTGCACAGCATGCCACCCGAATCCCCCCACACAACACCTGTTTGTACCATCCGAGCCGTCCATTGCTCGGACGGACGGCTCAGATTTTATCTTGCACGCATGACAACAAACGGTTAGGATGAAAATGTGCTGAGGTGAAATCTGGGCCGTCCATCCGAACAACGGACGGCTCGGATGGTGCACAACAGGTGCTGTGCGGGGGTTGCTGTTGTGCAACCCCGTGTCCGGGTTGCACTAACAAAAAACTGTTTTTTCTTACAACACATCACATAAAAATCCGTGAAAAACCAGGTTTTCCTAAAAACTAAGACAGATCATCCTCTCACACTACATCACATAAAAATGTGTGAACACAAAAACTACGGCAGTTTTAAAACAAAACTCACTTTGTGGAACACCCCCTCAGTTTTTATTACGGAAGATATTCTTAAATTAATAAATTGTCAAATTAACAAGTCATTCTCATTACATACATCAAATAATTTGATAATTTGTAGTCCGAGAGTCGGTGAAAACTCACCCTCAGTGCTCCACTGCTCCTGGTGGTGCTCCATAATCTTATTCTATCACATTCACATGAAGTTCATAAAATTAGTATTGGGCCCCATAAGAATGGGTACTGGTATTCTCCCTTAAAACACAACGTGGTGGTTCTTCAAGTGCAATCACTACAATAATCAAGGATGGAGCCAGGGAGCGGTTAGTAGGAGTAGTCGCCCCCCTTACATTTTAAAAAAATTCTTATTATTACATTGGAAAAAATAAATTTATCATCAAAATATATAGTCCCGCCCTCCCTCCGTTTTTCATTAAAAAAAAATAGTAACAACTTTAATATTTATCTAGCTGTGAAACAACTTTGTACTAAAATTGATTTTAATGAAGTTTAATTACAATTCTTTTAAACAAAACAAGTCCCAAAATTTTTAACCCAACTCACTTAAAGTCAGGGGCTCAAGGCCCGTTCATTTTTAAAAACTAAGGCTCATTTAATGTGGTCTGATGCCTGATTTTAGTAGATACTAGATATGATTAGATAAACGTTAATATCTTTTGCAATCGAAGTTGATATTAGAAAGGGTTAAATATCTACTTGCCCCTTAAATTATCAACAAAAAAAAAATTACTTTCCCCTTCAACTACCAATTGAACTCCCTTCCCCCTTCAACTGTCATTTTTTTCTTTACTAAGGACAAATCACGTTTTCCATCCATGTGATGGACAGAAAAGTTAATCCCAAGGCTATATTAGTCTTTTTATTAGTTTCGTTCAACTCATAAAAGAAGCCACAATGAGAAGCAAAAAAACAAAAAAGCATCAATAGACATCCATAGGTTTTGACATAATAGTAAGAAGAAAAAAAATGGCATAACTGTATTGCCATAGTAGTACTGCAAATAAAAAAAAGGCATCAGTAGGAAAATTGCAGTATAAATAACTCGATCCCAACTCCTTCAATCCCGAAAAAGTGGGTTTTTGAAACAAAAACGTGTTGCTCGATACTTACAAGTCGGTTTTCTTCCAGTGGGAGTCCTCAAGATCCACGTCATCCTTAAAACCCTAATTTTGGTGACCAATGGAGCTAAAAACCTTCTCCACGTGAAATCTCTTCTCCGAAAAATCCTAGCTTTGGTTTGATCAACAGAATGAAAACCCTCAGTTGGCTTCATTGTTGTAGGTGTACGGAATGTTCATATTACCCTATTTTTTTCTCATGAGTTCCCCCAACACAAAAGGGTTAACAGTTTCCGTCACAAATTTTGGATAGAAAACGTGATTTCTCCTTAGTAAAGAAGAAAATCATAGTTGAAGGGGAAGGGAGTTCAATTGGTAGTTGAAGGGGGAAGTAAATTTTTTTTTGATAATTTAAGGGGCAAGTAGATATTTAACCCTATTAGAAACATGTTTAGTTTCATATGTATTGGTGTTATTTTATATTTTTTTTTTTGAGTTAGTAAAAATTCATATCATTGTCATATTTTAATTTTTTTTATTGTTTATATCCGTCCCCCCTACGCCAAAATCTTGGCTCCGTCCCTGCCAATAATTATCTCCACGTGTTCCTCTCAAAAGATTATTCATTTATCTTACGGTCCGTTTGGATGGCGTATTAGTTTGGGAGGGATTAAATAGTAAGGGAGGATAAAATAGTCAAGGGGATTAAATAAGAAGGGTGGACCCACAGTTAAGAAAGAGGGATTAAATAATCCATGGCTTGGATGAGGGATAAAAAAAAAGGGGGATAAGGAGGGTGAACAATGTAAAATCACGTCAAAAGACTTTCTTGCCCTTGGTAATGCATGTATTAAACTATGTATTTATATAATTCTATAAACACCAAAATTAATTGATTTTATACTATTCAATATTTAATTTATTAATACTTAATTGTAATATTTTTATTTAAAAAAAAGTTTTTTTATTTGTTCGTTTATTTATTTTATATACTATTCAACAAGCCAACAATGTAAAATTCTAAAGTATAAAAATTTTCAATTTTTTTGTATCGAATTAAAGATCTCTATTGATAGTTTAATTTGGTGCAAACCAAAATAAAAAATTATATCCGGAAGTACTTTATTTTTTAATCCAAAGAAAATTGCATACGGGTAGGGAGGTAAATTGGGTGCTAATCCCCCCCGACTAAACATAAGCACCCCCCTCCCCTACTTATATTTAGTCATGGAGAAGGCTGACTAATTAACCGACGGGCTAATTAGTCGGGGGTGAAAAATTGCTCCCAAACAAAGGATATGGAGGGGAAGAAGGATGAGGAGAAGGAGGATGATTTAGTCATGGGTAAAACCTTCATCCAAACAAGTCCTTAGAGCACTATCATGCAATGTTTTATAGTGTTCCAGGGGCCTTATCCATAAGACAATCTGTGGGAGCTAAATATTTAACCATAGAACCGAAACCAACTTTTTAGAGACCGGTTTGGTTCGTCCCAGTTCGGAAATCTGTTCGGTTCAGGGGGAGAGGCATAGAAATCTACAGACATGTAACCCAGAAATTCCCAGATATACAAGATCAAAGAGAGGAGAACAAAATATATATAGATGTAAACTCAGATCAAAGAGAGGAGAACAAAAGATATAAACTCAAATTTACAGTTTATACACAGATTTATACATAAATCTCAGATTTACAGATGTATATACACATTTATATACACCACACATACATATTACATATAGATCGAGAGAGAGAGAGAGAGAGAGAGAGAGAGGCGAAACCAGAGCTATCGAGTATTGACAATATCAGATCTGCCGTCTACACCATCATCCATCATCGTCCGATTCGAACAGATGATGACACAAACAAATCAGACCGAACTAGAGCTATTGAGTATTGACGACATCAGCTCTCGACAGTGATGGGTTCTTCCTTTGTGAGTGAGAGAGAGAGAGAGAGAGAGAGAGAGAGAGAGAGCAGACTGCAATTTTGTTCGAGCGCTCAAACCCCTCTCAACTACACATGCTTCTGATGATCCTGACTTTATGGAAATATGATTAGAACACTGTTGCTTGCTTGAAAATGAAACTGTGATGGTCTAACAGAATAGAATGATCATGCAAATATAGATTTGAGGCTTATTAATGAACCAAACGAGGCAATAAGTACAGTTGGAGTGAAAACATATCATTGAGAGGCATTTCTGAACACTCAAAACACAGTGAACAAACCTAGATGATGAAAATATTTGATATACTAGAAAATAGTTTGAGCGCCTAAAGGGAAGCTTTGAGCGCTCAAACCATCTTCATGGTTTGAGTGTTCTCATGCCTTCCTGCCTTTATTTGGATCATCAACAACCTCAAAACAGTATATAAAGATGCACAAGACTTTGATATTCCAGAAACATGAACCAAATAACTTGCATGAATGATAAATGATAAATGAACCGAGCATAAACATGATTAGATTGAGAGAACAATTGAGGATCAGATTGATATAGCACAATAACAACTCACACACACTATGATAAGCTTAAAACATGATTTGAAGCTGAAACAAATAAGAAACAAACATGAAACATAATAGCGTTTGAGCACTCAAAGGTGGTCTTTGAGCGCTCAAATCCTATTCAAAGGATATGAGCATCTATAGTTTTCAAGCCATTCTTTGGTACTTTTGTGACCCTCAACTTTCTGATCATTGTTTAAAAGAGTGATGTACACTTGTTCATCCCACAAACAAAGCTTATTCATTGCTTGATGATGATAAAAAAAAAATCATTTCCATGGCTTTTGGGTTCATTGATCAATGATCAAGAGAGAAGTAGACTGATTTGAAACTATTTAAACCAATAATGAGCAAATGATGATATCAACATGATATAACATGAAAAACCACAAAAATCACAAAATGGCCAAAACAATTTGAACGCTCAAAAGGTGGGGGGTCATTGTAGTTGGTATCTTAAAGACCCACGTGCATTTGGCCTTAAAGATGGGATTTTTGGAGTGTTTGAGTGCTTGGAATGAGATGATCAGTGATGAATAAGGACTGATTGAAGTGTATATGGATTTGAGGAAGGTTTAAAGGCGGTGGGCCTGGTGAGAGGTGGTTTCTTCAAAGACCCAAGAGATTTATGCCTTTAAAAGAAGGTTTTTGGGTGTTTTGGAGGTTGAAGATAATGGAAATGGATGAGAGAGAGGCTAAAACGTGATTGAAGGATGAGAGAGAGTAGTAGTTTGGGTTTGATGGAGGGTGTAAGAGAAAGATAATCAGCCAAGAATACTAAAAAGAGTGAAAATAGGGATTTAAATAGAGAGTTTTTGGAGGGATTTTGAGTTTGAAAATCAAATTGGAGAGGGAAATCTTGTTGGAGGGATTTTTGAAGAGAGAACGAGGTTTAGAAACCAGGAAGAGCCCATACTTTAGCTAGAAAATCAGCTGAAAGACGCCTTGAAAAGTTTCTGGTGCGCGCAGGGTTTGAGCACTCATAGCCTCATAGGGTGCTTTGAGCGCTCAAAGCGTCTGCACAATAGACCAAACTTCACCGGGCTGCTTCGGGTGCTACCGAACTCCGTTTTATGCGTGGTTTAAAGCGTTGGAAAACTGGTCGAGTCTACTTTCTAACCCAAGTAGTTTGGACCGAAGATAGTTTGTATATCCAAGTGTGTGACCATTTTACTCTCAGAATGTCGAAAAAATAAGTCATTTTGGTAAAACGTGCACATCTCCCTCATTTCAAAACGGATTGAGACGTATTATATATCAATAAAGATAATTTTGAATGTACTAGAAGGTGGTGGAGGCTTAGGATTGTTTTGAAGAGGTTTCTGGGTGGTTTGAAGGGTATTTTGGTCATTTTGGTTGATTTAGGGTTGTTCTAGGAGGTTTTATCCAAGCCTGCAAATATCACCCCAACTATCCTACCAATCTCATCAAAGAGGGGGCCTCCAGACGTACCCGGCGCAGTGATACCCTCTAACTCTATTACCTAGAGCGATTCACTCAAACACTTAGGATCTAGAAAAATATCAAGACTTCTCACAGCCCGAAAGTCACTGGGCATCCTAATGGAAGAGAATGTTCTAGACTTGATGCAAAATGAAAATCCTGGACTGCCTATGAAAAACAACTTTTGTCCTAAAAATAGATCATAGTCAGCACGGGGGGAAATAAATTTATTCTGCTTGACCATTCCATCGGGCAGTTTAAGGATGGCCAAGTCATTTGTTGTGTCCAATGCTTCTACTTCAACCTCAAATTCTTCACCATCAGGAAGAAAAGCAAAAACAGTGGCAGACACCCATCGCTTGACTAATACACCTTTAAAAACCTCAAAATCAAACTTCTCGCAGAAGACGTGTGCATTGGAGGCAGCCATAGTCCTACTTAATAGAAATCCACTCCCCGAACTGGAGCTTATGACCATACCTTGAACCTCGGCTTAAAAAATGAAAATTGAGTAAACAAATATACAAATAACAAACTACTACAAAAATAACAAAGGCAGAAACTCACTATATATAACTTTCAATGTCAATACACCAGATCTTGCATGGCTTAGCATCGTATGCAGGGTATAAACATGTCCAGGAAGTTTACCCTTGGAAACATGTTCGGGAAGTTTACCCTTGGAAACTTCCTCATTCTGACTTTTCACACATAACTTTTTCATTCAAATCTTTTACACATCCGTCATCCTGCACATAGAATACTAGATTGAAAAAAAAAAAAAAACCTATCATAGTAAAATCAACAACAGATTCAACAAACAAAACATGTAAACAGATTTAACGTACAAATTTAACCATCATTCCTGCACATTGAATACAAGATTGAAGGAAAATAACCTATCATAGCAAAATCAACAACATATTCAACAAACAAGCAGATTTAACCATCATTCCTGCACAATGAATACAATATTGAAGGAAAACAACCTATCATAGCAAAATCAAGAACATATTCAACAAACAAAACACGTAAACAGATTTAACATACAGATTTAGCCATCATTCCTACACATCGAATATAAGATTGAAGGAAAACAACCTATCATAGCAAAATCAACAACAGATGCAACAACAAAACATATCAACAGATTTAACCATCATTCCTGCACATTGAATACAAGATTGAAGGAAAACAACCTATCATAGCAAAATTGACATTATGGAGTGAGTAGGTAAAGCAATCATACCTTCCTTTGCACAGAACCATCAGAAACATCTCATTTTTCGAGATTTTCAACATCAGCATCCCCGAGTCCATTCCGGACAATCTCTCACAGTAGAAACGCGTAGGCAGTGAGGTGATGGGTTGAAGAAGATGGGCGATAAGAGGAGTAGGAGCACGCTTAAGGAGTCTGAACATGGTAAGGGTATGTTTTCTGATAAGACAAAGGAGGGGATATTTGAGGGTACGCAGGAGTGAGTAGGGTTTTGGAAGTTATAAGGTGTAGGGTTTTTCAAGGAGGGAGAGTGAGCAGTGTAAGGTTTTTCATGGAGCACGCGTGGATTTCACCCATTGGCGGAGAGGCTAACCACGCGTACCTTGTGCATGAACCGGGCAACACATACTGAGTTCGATTCCGAGTACGTGTTTTTTCCCTCGTGATTTTGCCTTGAAGGATTAAACTGGACGGGGATTTGAATAGGGACCTCCAAAGCACGAGTGTGCTTGTTGGTGGAGTGGCTAACCATGCGTACTTTGTGCAAGAACCTGGCAACCCATACTGGGTTCGATTCCTAGTACGTGTTTTTTCCCTCATGATTTTGCCTTGAAGGATTAAACAGGACAGGGATTTGGATTAAAATCGGACGGGGTTTTGAAGGATTACACTTGTGCTTTGGAGGTCCCTATTCAAATCCCCATCCGGTATAATCCCTCAAGGCAAAATCATGAGGGAAAAATCACGTACTTGGAATCGAACCCAGTATGTGTTGCTAGGTTCGTGCACAAGGCACGCATGGTTAGCCATTCCACCAACAAGCACACTTGTGCTTTGTAGGTCCCTATTCAAATCCCCATCCAGTTTAATCCTTCAAGGCAAAATCATGAGGGAATGGGAATCGAACCCAGTATGTGTTGCCAGGTTTGTGCACAAGGCACGCATGGTTAGCCACTCCACCAATAGGTGAAATCCACGCGTGCTCCATGAAAAACCCTACATTGCTCACCCTCCCTCCTTGAAAAACCTTACACCTTATAATTTTCAAAACCCTACTCACTCCTGCGTACCATCAAATATCCCCTCCTCTGTCTTATCAAAAAACATACCCTCACCATGTTCAGACTCCATAAGTGTGCTCCTACTCCTTTTATCGCTCATATTTTTCAACACATCACCTCACTGCCTACGCATTTCTACTGTGAGAGATCGTCCGGAAATGGACTCGGGGATGCAGATGTTGAAAATCTCAAAAAGGGAGATGTTTTTTTATGGTTCTGTGCAATGGAAGGTATGATTGCTTTACTTACTCACTCCATAATGTCGATTTTGCTATGATAGGTTGTTTTCCTTCAATCTTGTATTCAATGTGCAGGAATGATGGTTATATCTGTATGTTAAATCTGTTTACATGTTTTGTTTGTTGAATCAGTTGTTGATTTTCCTATGATAGGTTGTTTTCCTTCAATCTTGTATTCGATGTGTAGGAATGATGGTTAAATCTGTTTACATGTTTTGTTTGTTGAATCTGTTCTTGATTTTGCTATGATAGGTTGTTTTCTTTCAATCTTGTATTCCATGTGTAGGAATGATGGTTAAATCTGTATGTTAAATCCGTTAACATGTTTTGTTTGTTGAATTGGTTGTTGATTTTGCTATGATAAGTTGTTTCCTTCAATCTCGTATTCATTGTGCAGGAATGATGGTTAAATCTGCTTGTTTGTTGAATATGTTGTTGATTTTGCTATGATAGGTTGTTTTCCTTCAATCTTGTATTCAATGTGCAGGAATGATGGTTAAATCTGTACGTTAAATCTATTTACATGTTTTGTTTGTTAAATCTGTTGTTGATTTTACTATGCTAGGTTATTTTCCTTCAATCTAGTATTCTACGTGTAGGATGACGGATGTGTAAAAGATTTGAATGAAAAAGTTATCTGTGTAAAAAGTCGGAATGAGGTAAACTTCCTCAACATGTTTCCAAGGGTAAACTTCCTGGACATGTTTATACCCTGCATACGATGCTAAGCCATGCAAGATCTGGTGTATTGACATTGAAAGTTATATATAGTGAGTTTCTGCCTTTGTTCTTTTTGTAGTAGTTTGTTATTTGTATATTTGTTTACTCAGTGTTCATTTTTTAAGCAGAGGTTCAAGGTATGGTCATAAGCTCCAGTTCGAGGAGTGAATTTCTATTAAGTAGGACTATGGTTGCCTCCAATGCACACTTCTTCTGCAAGAAGTTTGATTTTGAGGTTTTTAAAGGTGTATTAGTCAAGCGATGGGTGACGACCACTGTTTTTGCTTTGTGAAGAATTTGAGGTTGAAGTAGAAGCTTTGGACACGACAATTGACTTGACCATCCTTAAACTGCCTGATGGAATGGTCAAGGAGAATAATTTTATTTCCCCACTTGCTAACTATGATCTATTTTTAGGACAAAAGTTATTTTTCATAGGCAGTCTAGGATTTTCATTTTGCATCAAGTCTGGAACATTCTCTTCCATTAGGATGCCCAGTGACTTTCGGGCTGTGAGAAGTCTTGATACTTTTCTAGATCCTAAGTGCTTGAGTGAATCGCTCTAGGTAATAGAGTTAGAGGGTATCGCTGCGCCGGGCACGTCTGGAGGCCCCCTCTTTGATGAGATTGGTAGGATAGTAATTTGCAGGCTTGAATCGCTCCAGGTAATAGTGTTAGAGGGTGATTTGGTGAGTTCAAGCCTTGTTCTTAGCCTCGAGGTATGCATAGGTTGTCTATTTCATCATCGGGATTGCTCGTGAGGTTTCCCGTGTCAAAATCGGGGTGTATAATTCTACTAACGCTAAGGGTATAGGGAATGAAATGTGCATATGGGAATGATAATCATGAAAGTAATGATCAATGGATATTGCAAAAGATTGAATCAAATGTTAAAAGTCCACGAAGTTCCCAAGTGTCCAACCAACCCCTTCATTGACCCTCAGTCGATCTCAAATGTATCATGTGTCCTGTTCTCCAGTCTATCATGCCATTAATTGATTTCCACATTATTAACTTATTCACAATGTTAATCTCTTATTTAAATAGGGAATGTATCCCTCTGCCGGATTTCGCGGGCTCCGTTCACTCCTGGCGGATTTCGTGGGCTCCGTTCACCCTTATGAAAGTTCACATCATCATTTTAAAGTCATCAAGTGTTCCTCTGTGTCCAAAGCACCAACATTTCCCTTTCGTTTCAACTAGCGTGTGTTATCGGTTGCCACTAAGTTTACGTGTGTCAAGTACGTTGGGGGACCAAGATATATCTTTAATCATACCAAGATAGGCTAGGAGGAAGTATTTCGACAAGTAATGGGGTATACAATATGAGTAAATCAAGTACAAAATCAAACAAGTCAACCGAGAACCAAAGAGAACATTTTGGAATTGGGAACACGGTGGTATCTATACCTAGGAAGCGAGGGATCGATACCCATACCCCCACTTTGCAAACAGACTGTTGGATCGATACCTAGTGATAGGGGTATCGATACCTGGACACCAATTTGCAAACAAAACACTGGGTATTGATACCCAACAAAAGGGGTATCGATACCTAGGCCATTTCAAACAGTTTTTGACAGATTTTTCCGAAGTGGAGGGGATTTCAACCCAAGCCAAATACAAGCTTCAAACACAAATATAATGCCCCCAAACAACAATTAGTCATAGGGGAATGATAGAACATCAATCAATTGAGAAGTTTAACAACCAAATGTGTAGATTTAAGATCATACCCATTTCCATGGAGATTTTCAAGTTTGACTAGAAATTGGTGAACAAAGCCAAGAGTACGACAACAATTCAGCAATGTAAACTTAGAGGAAGTAGAGATTTGTTCCCTACCTCAAGATCAAGCTCCAATGGTAAGAGAGAAAGAAACCCTAGCTTGTTCTTGCAAGCCCAACCAAATTATGCCTCCCCAAGGTGAATCCAAAGGTACCTGGACTCCAAATTACGCGTAGAAGGTGAATCTAAGGTTTGATCTTGAAGTGGTGGAGTGTGAGAGGTGAATTTGGTAAAGAAAATGAAGAAATTTTGAAAAGTAGGGAGAGAGAGGGGGAAGTTGTGTGTGTTTTGTGTTCAATTTTAGCCCTATCATAACTCTTTTATACATGGCCCCATCACACCCCCCCCCCCCCCCCCCCCCCCCCCCTTATGTTTCTAATGTGTTCTCATGCACCCCAAGGAATTTCAACTACACAGTGACCCACATTCCAATTCAAAAATCATTTCCTCACATTTCCCCCATTTATTTCCTAAAAATCATTTAAAAATACAGGTCTTTAACAAACATGACACAAAAATTTGGTGAGTTGAAAAATATTGGGGGAATTCATAAATAAGATTCTGTTATATAACACGAAAATTACACAAAATTACCTGTTGCCCACCACTAATTCTGGGTATGTTTTATGGGAACTTAGACTTTCCCTTTGTAAAATCCACTCCCTTTGCTAAAAAATACTATTGGTACACCTATTGTACAACGAATTATGGAGGACTCTCTTTGGAATAAATAATCAGAATCGTTCAATTTGTTTAGAAAACATATTTTTCTCCCATCCCACATCTGTGGGATATGGACCTTTGAGTACCTTTTGCTTCTTTAAAATGCTGTTTGGTCTACAGGCAGTGCAGTGGATTTCTAAATGCATTTAGAGAAATGATAATAATAATTTATTAGGGTTGTGAATAACGGAGGAAAAAGATAAAAGAGTACAATTTTTTTATATTTTTAACACATTTTAATGTGCACATTTTACATGTGTGTTTTTTTTGTTATCATTCTCACTTATCTACAACCCACTGGATTATTTTTAGCATCTTCCATGACTTTAATTTAGCTTATTTGTACGGATGGTCCCCAAATATTAGCGAAGTGTCACTTTGGTCCCCAAAATATAAATCGTGTCTATTGATTTTCCAATATTCATAATGTGTATTTAATTGGTCCATGGGGTCTAACTCTGTCCGTGTTTACCATCAAGTACATGGGTATTTTCGAAAGTCCAAAAAAATGTTTACATTCAAGGAAGAAAAATTCTATTCACACCCCCTTAATTTCTCATACCCCATAAAAACTTTTACTGTTAGAATCATCCAAATGTGTTTCATCAAAATCTGACATTTCTCCTTCAAAATCTTGATTTGATATGAAAACCATCCCTATATGAATCCATAGCCAAAGACTCCTTTTCCGAGGGAACCTCCATATCATCAGAAAGTAAAATTTTCCTTGCATCAACATTTTTTTTTCCTCTCTCTCTCTCTCTCTCTCTCTCTTCCTGTTGATAAAAAATAAAAAAAACCTTGTTTTTCTTCCTCTTTTGTAAATGTCGCAGCATCCATTTCTGGTTCTTCAAAATCTACAGCCACGACCTGACGACTATTCAATTTCATGACCAATGAGTACTCCGAATCTGGTAATCCAAACAAGGTTTCTGGGTCGAAACAGTACCAAATCGGGTTACTCTCACTTGCTCCTCCCCCTCAACTCTCAAATCGAACCTGAACTTGAACAAAACCCTGATCTGGACACTCTACAAGGGGCATGAACTTCTCTCCTAGTCCGGTTCACTGGCTCGAGGTATTATAATTCCTAGAATCTGAACTTGTATAGCTTCAGGAGTGGATTTTATATTAGAAAGAGATGAAGCTTGGGGTTTTTTGGAAGTGTGGGTATCAACTTAATCCTTCGGATACGACGCCAGTAAGGGAACTTCAGTCGGCAAATTAAATCGAAGGGGATTGTTCCAGTGGGTTGCCGGTTTGATGATTCGTTTGATTTGATTGCGTGGTCTAGGTTACAGGTGATTTGAAGTTGCAGGTGGGATTGGTGGAGGTCCATGAGGTGAATAATGGGTCTGTTTTGGGATTTTGGAAGGTGGTTTTGAGGGTGAGGAGAAGTTGGAGGTCGTCGGAGGTGGCGAGGGAGAGGAGTGAGAGGAAAACGAGGACTGTAACGGAGGTGGTTGCTGATGGCATGGTTGGAGAGAGAGGACAACCGCCCAATTTGACGCAAGGAAATTTGAGACTGAATTTGAAGAACAGAGGTGTAAAGTGGGCTAGGTTTAGATTGGGCTAGGGTTTTAAGATTGAAGATGAAGTTGTGGGGTGATGATGACAGAACAAAGACAAAGTTCCAAATATAGCCCTACACTTGACGGTAACACAAACGGAGTTAGACACAGGGACCAATTAAATACACATCATGAATATTGGGGACTCAATAGACACGATTTATATTTTGGGGACCAAAGTGACACTTCGCTAATACTTTGGGGACTATCCGTACAAATAAGCCCTTTAACATGTTGTCTTACTCTT
The DNA here is from genome assembly GCA_963854785.1 of Vaccinium vitis-idaea. Lineage (NCBI taxonomy): Eukaryota > Viridiplantae > Streptophyta > Magnoliopsida > Ericales > Ericaceae > Vaccinium > Vaccinium vitis-idaea. The sequence goes on from OY978220.1 coordinate 24,832,460, forward strand.
TAGCATTTTCCTTGACATGTTGTCCTCCTCCCCACGCGTCAGGCGTAGTGGCCAAAATTTTATTTCAAAATTTTGTTTTGGGTTAGTTGACCGTGCCCGGTTCCTTCGATTTAGTGGTTCAACATCTTATTTAGGACGGTTTTCACTTTTGAGACCGGTTCTAACTTTGAAGTGATTTTTAGTATATGTCGATGAGCCAACTAATCGAACAAGCCGGTTCGGTCTGATTTTTAAAACGTTGAGTGGAACAAGGCCTAAGAATCCTTGTAAAAATATCAACTCATTCGGATATCGGTAAGCGTTTGATTAATTTTAGTCCTCGAATCAAACTCTTACACGTATCTGAATAAATTACTAGTATTTTTTTTTTACCAAGGACCTTTAAAACAATGTTTTAAAGTAATCAAATGGCTCTAATTATTAGTGTGGAACCGTGAAATGATATACCCCTTCCACTGGAAAATAATTCAGAGCTATATAAACATTGCCCCTCTTAGAAAATGAATGAAATCCTAAAGGTTGTGTTCATTTTGGTAGTTTAGTTTAGTTTTGTTTGTAGGGGTAATGAGTGGAGAGGGGAATAGGGTAATTGGAAGGAAAATTTTCAAAAAAGCCCTTGAACTTTCTGACAATTCCTAAAAAAACACCCGTACTTCAGCTGTCAACAAAACCGCACCCGGACTTTATATTCCGTCAACAAAAAAAAACCCTGTCGTCCAATTCTGTCATGTTTTTAACAGAGGAGACTTAACGGATTGACTTAACAGTGGTTTTGATGTTGTGGTTCGGTTAAGTGCCCAAAACGACGTCGTTTAGGGCATAACTAAAAAAAAAACTCTCTCCCTCCCCCCCCCCCCCCCCTCTCTCTCTCTCCAATTGAAAAAAAAAACCCAGAGCACTCCCTCCCTCCCTCTCTCTCTCCAATCGAAAAAAAAAACACCCGATCAATTAAAAAAAAAAAGAGCACTTACCTTCGTCGCCGGGGGCTCTCTGCAATCGAAAAAAAAAAGTACACCGGCGGCTTATTCGAAACCTTTTCTACGACGGGGCCCTCAATCTCACTTTCATTGGTAGTAAAAGCTCTTACCTTCGTCGCCGCTGTCAACCTTGACTATGGCCTGAATGCGGCCATGCAGCGAGAAACTAACTGGTGGTTGGGTTTGAGGTAGCCGAAAGTGAAAGAAATCTGAAGGGCAGAGCCTATATCCAATAGAATCATAACCATTTTTTGGAAGTCTTTTGGGAGAGAGTCAATTTCAATTATGAAAAGAAAATAGAGTGATTGAAATCAATAATCCTCTCTATCTCTACCCAATTGACTTCTGTGGACACCCCGCGGAAATTTCACAAAAACAGTTTTGAAAGCGATTTGATTGATTAGTGGGAGTAGCCACCCAGGTTTACGGACTGTACCCGAGAAACCTGTTTACAAAATGACTCTTTTGCCCTTGGTGGATAAAATATTTTACTGGTATTTTAAAATGAGATTTCTCGGGTCCGGGAGCTAGGTTACGTGAGAGGAAGGAATTTAAAGCATCCCTCACGCCCGACACAATGGCCGGTCTCTACTTAATGCAAAAGGGATTTCAAAAAACATTGTTTAGATGGATTTTACATCACAAATTCATATGAGAGCACACAAATGCATTTAGAAGGCAAAAATGATGCATGTGGATACATGTGCAAAGTGTCATGAGTGAAAGAACATCATGCATAGGGAAATACTAACATATTGTGCATTCAACAACCCTAAAAATGACCAATCAGTACTAGAAATCCCCCTAAACAGATCCGCGAACAATGAATGATTACACCTGGATTGCATTCTGGACACCTGGACTAAGTCAATCCAGGCACATGGAGTAGGTGTGGGCGCCTGGAATAGGGGACTCCAGGCGCCTAGAGTGATTATAGGCGCCTGGAACTCATCAGTGTAAGCGCCTAGAGTGTTTAGTAAGCACAAATTTCCTTTAACCCAGGCCTCAAAGCGAACAACAATTTCAGACCTTGATGCTTGTTTTTTCATATACATGGCGATATTTGATGATGTTTTGTACTGGTTGAGTCTCAAAATCAAACCAAGAGAATGACTTGTATTTGAAAGATCATGATTCTAATACGCTTTATGGATAATGAGAAGTGAACCAAACTTGAATTCTTTATGATTTTTGCTTTTCACATTCCACTGGACAAATCAAGAAAGGTGAAATAAATTGTTACTTTAAAAGGGTAGATAGCATGTGATGAACTTATGAATGATTCATGGACATATGTGATAAATGCTCAAAAGATCAAGACCTCCCTTCTTTCTACTGAAATGCACTAGTTTAAACTGGAAAATGGACCACTCACTCACACATAACTCATCACCAACACACACACACTCCATTTTACCTATGATTTTACTATTAAATGCATTCAAAAGCTATCTAAAATGGACCCTTTAACCATGCAATGTAAGTATCAAACAGAAACAGGATGAAATAAGCTTAAATGATCAGGCGCTTGGACTTGATTCTAGGCGCCTACACCATGCAAGTCCAGGCGCCTGGACCTGATATGGATGCAGGAGAAAAACTTCATCTTTTATGAAACTTGAAACCTTCCGAAGCTCTTTACTAGTATAGAGGACTAGCAAGAACCAGGTGGTGTCCCCTCAGGGCATATTTGAGCATTTTAGGTAGACATACAACCTTTTATGGCTTGTTTAGTGACTTTTGGGGGAAGTTTGGTCGTTTTCTGATGGCTATGTAGGCTGAGATTGGTCTCTGGAACAGAAACAAACTAATTTCTCAAGTTTTGATTGAGTTTAGGGATGACTGGTTAGAATGTCAAGGCTTTGAGTGGTGTAAAGTGGGTTTTTATGCTAGAAATGGTTGAAACAATGGGGGATTTACTGGGGATGGAGATTTTGGAAGTATTTCTGCAATAGTAAGAGAGTGAGGGAGTTTGATCATCCCTTCCAATGGTGAAGGGAATGAGTTTTTATAGGCAAATAAAGGTTTAAAAGGGGCCATTGGATGGCTTAGGGGCCAGTCCAGGGGGTCTGAATAGGGCAATGATCGCCCCTCCACTATTCTCTAACTGAATTCTGTAAAAAAATCCCCCAAAATCTCATTCCCACCCATTATCACCTTCAAACACACGCAACCTGGGTTGAAATCCAGGCGCCTACATTGTTCAAGTCCAGGCGCCTGGACTTAGTGTGGGCGCCTGGAAGAGGAAGTCTAGGCGCCTGGACTCCCTCCGGGCGCCTGGAATTGGCAAGTCCAGGTGCCTGTGAGAGCAATCTAGGTGCCCTTGTTTTAGGGTTTTTGGGGTTGTTCTTAGGGTTTCTAAGGGCTTTTGATGGGTTTATGTAGGGTTTTTGGTGGGTCCTCAAGTCTTCAATCAAGTCTCGTGTGCTCATGTTAGGCATTTTCATCCTCCGGGAAGTCAAAGAATTTCGACGGCCCAGATTGGGGTGTCTACAACTTCCAAAAAATGGTTATGATTCAAAAAGAAAACAAAATAATTTTACCGAAAAAAAGAAAAGAAAATAGAGTGGGGGTCATTTACTGTGTTGGAAGAGGATATAATTGGAAGGAACAGGAAACAGGAAAAAAGCAATCGCCACGAGGCCACAGCATATGTGGGTCCCATTCTAGGATCCCACACGAACGATCCAAACTGTTGATTATTTTGAAAATACTTTTTTGAGTTAACCCTGAAAAATTCAACTCAATCGGATACATGTAAGTGCCCGATCTCGTTTAAGGTTTCATTAAGATTATAGGATCTTAAATTCTAAATGAAAAATTGGATGATTCGATCAAGCACTTGTATGTATCCGATTGAGTTGAAATTTTCCAAGTTAACTCGAAAAATTATTTGAAAAATAATCAATGATTTGGATCATTCATCGGTACATCATAGACCACATTTTTGGGAACACTTATCCTGTGCAACACCAAAATGGTAGTAGGGCTAGTAGAGCTACTAAGAGCTAACCACCGTTAACTCCATCTGTCAAAAACAATAACAGAACAGGACGGTAGGGGTTTTTTTGTTGATGGAATATAAAGTTCGGATGTGATTTTGTTGACGGCTGAAGTCCGGGTGTTTTTTTACGAATTGTCAGAAAGTTTGGGGGCTTTTTTGAAATTTTCCCTAATTGGAAATATGGGTAATGAGTGAAAAGAGGTAGAGAGAGAAATGAGAATAATAATTGAAAAGTGAAATATGATTGGAGAGAAAAATGAGTAATGATTGAAAAACTAAACTAAAATGTGTAAACGAACACAACCAAAATCATTTTCTGGATTTTGTATTTTAAATGTTTGTGTCCAAACTTTCAGTTTTTGTACTAATTGAAAGAACGAATAGAGTTTTTTGTATTGGCCGCGAAACTATTGTCAGAATTATTTGCGAAAATTCTTTATTTTCTATTGGAAGTATAATCTATTTTTCTGTAAATTGATTAATTAGGAAGAAGGAAAAGACGAATGAAGAATAACCATGTGCGGAATTTTTTGTTGATGCAGACGAAATCTTAGTACTAAAAATTCACGCGGTGGCTAGTGTTTAAAAAATCAGGATAAACTTGCTAGGACTGTAATATATACGATAAAAATTAAGTATATATTTCTTTGAAAATGGTAAATAAATTTATCATAAAAAATTAGTATAACTTGTCAGTTAGTGATAGTTCAAAAAATTCAATGAGGACAATATCACTCCCCTACAAAACAAGAAAAGATGGAAAAATACTACATCATTGATGGATCCAGTCTTGCCAATACCACTATAAGAAAAGATGGAAAAATAAGACTTGCAGTCTTATTTTTCTGCTATATGGTACACAGAATATACATACATGTTCAATAATAAAATTAGCAACATGGATTCAATATGCTAACCAAAGGGGATGGCAGGGACGGAATTAAGATTTGATATACAAGGGGGCTGGAACATGAACAATGGAATTTTAATTATTAAGGTTTAAAAGTCTAAACGTTTAAATGTCTAAATGATACCCGAAACAAAAGACAATACATGGGTGCCCTTTTCTTTTCTTTTGGACTGGCAGAGAGGATATATATGATATTTTCAAAAAGATCAGAAGATACAAGCCTAAACTTCGAAAGTAAACACCAAGATAGCAACAATAGGTACCAAAGCAACAAACAACAACAAAAACATCACTAATAAGGGTAACGAAACATCAACAAAACAGAGGTACATAAACAGTGGGAACACATAAAGATACATAAATATTACAGGGATTACAAGGATTAGTGGGAGGCCGACCATGTAAACTTTTGGTACTTGAAAAAAACTAATCTAGATAATTACAGAGATGGCAAATGGGGGGAGGCCTTGGCCCCATAAGCCCCTTCATAGTTACGTTTTTGGGGGTTCGTCTAATGTTCAAGGCTTAGGACTCAAGGGTTTGTTTCGATCTATGTTTTCATGTTCGAAACCTAGCTCTTAATTAGGTGCTATCTATACTTTTGGGGTCAGTTAATGCAGAGCTTCGCTCTGGCTTTAAATGGCCCCCGTTAGTGGACGATGAAATTGATCTCTCATGATTAGTTAAAGTGTGTAACCTGGCCCGGACACCAAATTATTAAAAAAAAAAAAAAAAAACTTGGGTTCAATGGGAACGAATTCCTTTGGTCCCATTTCCAGAATGATAAACAGTCATCAAGATGGATAGAGATAGTGTGGTCTAATTTGCCTCCCTATAGATATACTCCCATCTGGCCCTCAATTGGCTTTGGTGGTCTAGATATTTAAAGGTCTCTTTCATTACTTGTGGATCTGATCTAGGCATGACATGAAAATAGGGGCATAAAACAGTTTTAACAATCATTTGTGTAGACTGTAGAGGTAACAACAATTTTTCTAAATTGGTCATTTTTTTATTTCCTTTCTGTTTAATTTAAATTTGAAATACATAAGACAAAAGTCATTCAAAAATTTATGAAAAACTGGTGCTAAACAAGGCGTAAAATTGCCCATATTGGCACTCGATGTGTGGGTGAATGACGGAACGGATTACACAATTTGTACATTACGGTTGATGTCCTGGGCCTAGCACAAACAGAAGTTCATCAAGGTCAACAAGTATTATCGCATACAATTGATTATTTGGAAACCTCACAAGTACTTTTGGTTGGAAAATCTATAGTTTTATTATCATAGACTCATAGTTATTGGTTCCGCTATTTTCTTTTAAAATAAACTGGTTTTTCACGGTTTTTTATGTGATGTATTGTGAGAGACCTGTCTTGGTTTTTGGAAAAAAACTATTTTTTGTTAGTAGAACACCCAGTAAAGATGCTTCATAGATTATTCCTCTAATTCCTCTATGAAATATTTTCTGCTCTAAATTCTAAATTGTTTTGGGAGTGTATGTTTTTTGTGAACTTTAATTTTTTTTGGATGCCAATAGAAAATAATCGGAACCGAACCAAAACCGATACTGTCTTGCGGTTTGATTATGGTTAGATTCTACTTATATAACGTTAGGTTTTCATTCTCAATAATCTTTATAGAATCATTTAGAATGGTTCAATTACTACTAGATTTTTAGAGAACTGCACCAATTTGGATTGTTTGAACCCCACTAACCAGGCTCGGTCATGTTCTTTTGAAAAAGGTCTATACACACCTTCCAAAAACACATAAACAAGATTGATCATAAAATTTGTCCCTTGGATTCCGAAATACGTTGGTAGGCCTCTTAAGGAAAAATCAAAACTGTTTCCGAGGGAAGCTCCTGTCGTTTTATTTAAATGAAGGGAATGGCTAATTAGCGCCGCAAATGAACTAGGTCCAGTGGCGGCTCTATGAATTTTGAATAGGGTGTTCAAAATTTATCTTAGCTCTACTAACTCTATTAATTAGCCATATCTATACACAATTTTTTATAAAATAGTTTGAATAATGAGACCAAATAATACGAAAATATATGACACAATTGCATGTTCTCGCCAAATTCTATTTTTTAGGCCAAACAAAATTAAACTAGCACATAAATACATTAGTTTTGTTATAGGAAATTGTATGGCGATTATGTTCACACAGATTTTTTCTTGACATACTCTTATTTTTGGGAGAGATAGACTTGATTGTAGTTCAAAGAAAAGTCAAAGCGCGATATCGATGCCTATAGAAAAATTTTACTCTCTCTATTTTTTTAGTTTTTGTCATTATAAGAGTATGTACTTTGTTTTGAGGTAATATATTAGGTATTCAATTGTGAATTTACTGGATTAATGGATAATCATAATATTGGAATAAGTGTCCAAATAAACTCGAGCTAATTAATTTATTACATGTAATATAAAATGTAAACGAGTTTAGGTTGTACGGAGCCTTTTATAGCTTTCAATTGGGTTCTTCACATTGGATTGGTTTGTAGGCTGATTTTTTAGGCTAATTTTTTTTTTTGGTGTTCAAAAATTTACACGTAGGGTGTTCAAAATTTTTTAGCATGGGTGTTCAACAAAACTCAATAAAAGTATAAAAAAAATTACATGAAAAATTCTAAACAAAAAAAATTGTTTAGGATGTTCATTTGAACACCCAAAGGACAATGTGCAGCCACCTGTGACAAAGTCGTTCGTGATTTTAGCTCAGTTTAGCTTGAAAAGAGCTCGTTTGAACTCAATTCGTTAAGTTTTTATTGAGGCTCGGCTCGAGCTCGAGTTCGTTAATAACCTTAACAAAGAAGCCTGAACATGACTCGGTTCGTCTCGGCTCGGCTAGGCTTGGCTTGGCTTGGCTCTATAAGGCTCGTTTACGTTTGAGATGAATAAAATAATATCTTAGTACACTATCTTTTCAAAAACTTATTAAATTTCACAGTTATTTCGAAAATGAAACTATTTTCCTTAGAGTATATAGCTATTTTCCTGTAGAGTATATAGATATACAACATATATGCATACACAAGTAAAACTTTCTTTGTTGTCTGAAGCCTATGTGAGTATATATATAGATTTTGTCGTTGGCTCATTAAGGCTCGTGAACAAGCTCAAGCTCGAGTCAAGCCTAGGCCAGCTCAGCTCGTAAAGTTTTTACTGAGCTCAAGCTCATTAAAACTTAATAAACAAACATGAACACAGTAAAGCTCGGCTCGGCTTGTTTGCAGTCCTACCTACAATAAGCACTCATTAAAAGTGTGTACCATATGCACATATTGTATGGTCTATATTATGCCACCTCATTGGCAATCGTAACATTTTTTAGTGTTCCATAACTTTTTAGCAATATAATTCGTAACATTTTCTATGATTCAAAACATTATGGTGCGTCCCATAACTTTTATATAAAAAAAAATCGTAACTTTTATCAATAATTCATAACTTTGATAGGGGTGCATATGATACACACCCAAATAAGGAGTGTATTGTACTTGTCAGGGTCAAATTTGATAAATTTATGATAGAATTGTTAGTAAGAAAATTGAGTACTGAAAGGGCAATGTGTGGTGCGTAACACCTTTTTCACTCGTAACTATAAATTTCCAAACTTGTCTTTTCTAGTTTGGTGGCCCCTAAAATCTGAAATCAATTCTAAACCAGATCCCTATATCCATGTTCTAACAACCGAGTCACTAGGCTCATGAAAAGGATTTTGTTTGAAAATACTACTTGAATTATGCCGAGAATAATACGGGTGACTCAACATATCTAAACTCTATGTTTAGTACGTGGCGATTCCTTAACTTTTTCATAAAAATTTCATCTTGTCAAGATAAAAACCAAATTCTTCAAAAAGCAGTACGCAAGTTGGAGAGGCGAGAGGAAGTTTTGGAGAGAGAGAGAGTGTGAGAATGAGAGAGTGTTGGGCGGCGGCCCCTGGCGGGCTCAGCCCTTTCCACCCGCTTACCCAGCTCCCTTCCGCCACCCCGATCTTCTCTACGGCTATGTTTCTTTGGTGTTCGGAGACTCCATGTGTGTTGTAAAACGCACATTATGAATGCCACTAAGTTAGGAGAAAGCAAACAAAACAAGCAATCACACGAGACAAAAGATTTACGTGGTTCCCCCAAGATTGAGGTACGTCCACGGGCGAGGAGAGAGAGAATTCACTATCAATGGTGAAGAAGAGATAAAAAGAGCCGGTTATGATCCGTAACTCTGGAGACGCCACAATATAAGAGATAGCTAAAGGATCCCCAAAAGCCTCTATTTATAAGAAGCACAATCTATAGGAAATCCTAAACATAATAGGAAATCCTAAACACAATTGGAAATCCTAAATGCAATAGGAAATCCTAAACACAATTGGAATTCTCCCAAAAAAGGAAAATTCAAGGCACAATTCCAACAATTCTCCACTTTGACTTGAATTCCACTGAACCAAAATCACTAATTATAGCAACCCTCTTCTGCCTCTACCTCGCCACATTGCCCCCAAGGGGCGATCAACTGCAAATACCAACCAAGCCCAAGCAATGCTTGAACTTGGCAACCGGAACCGGTTTAGTCAACATGTCCGCTGGGTTATCCGCCGTTCCCACTTTCTTCACCTCAACTTGCTTCTGTGAGATGATCTCTCGAACAAAGTGATACCTGACAATATGCTTGGTCCGTTCATGATACATCAGATTTTTAGTCAGATGTATAGCACTCTGCAAGTCACAAAATACTGAAGTGACCCCTTGTGCAACACCAAGCTCGCAAAGAATTCCCCTCAACCACAATGCCTCCTTTACAGCTTCGACGATGGCCATATACTCCGCTTCCGTTGTAGACAGCGCGGCCGTAGCCTGCAAAGTTGCTTTTCAACTAATGGCACTTCCGGATAAAGTGAACACATAACCTGTCAGAGAACTTCTTTTAGCATGGTCACCGGCAAAATCCGAATCAACATATCCAACTACTTGATTACCCGGATTAGAAACCCCATACAAAAGACCCATATCTACAGTACCTCTCAAATACTGAAGTATCCACTTCACAGCCTCCCAATGTGCCTTTCCCGTTCGCCCCATATAGCGACTAACGACACTAACTGCATGTGAAATATTAGGACGAGTACATACCATGGCGTACATAAGGCTCCCAACTGCGCTCGAATATGGAACCTGAGACATATACTTCTCCTCATCCTCCGACTGAGGTGACAATTCTACTGAATGTCGAAAGTGTGCTGCCAAAGGGGTAATGACTGGCTTCGAGTTCTGCATGGCAAAGCGCTCAAGCACTTTGAGAACATATGACTTCTGATTCAAGAACAACTTGCCATCTACTCGATTTCTGCTAATCTCCATACCCAAAATCCGTTTTGCTGCACCCTAATCCTTCATCTCAAATTCACCACCAAACTGTTGTTTCAACCTGATGATTTCTGATACACCTTTGGCAGCAATAAGCATATCATCAACATACAACAGTAGATAAATAAATGAACCATCTAGAAGTCTTCGAAAATACACACAACTGTCATATTCACTCCTAGAATATGATTGGCTTATCATAAATGTATCAAACCGCTTATACCACTGCACAGGAGACTGTTTTAAGCCATATAAAGACTTACGAAGCATGCACACATGATCTTCCTTACTAGAAACAACAAATCCCTCCGGTTGACGCATATAAATCTGTTCCTCAAGCTCCCCATGCAAAAACGCCGTTTTGACATCAAGTTGCTCTAACTCAAGGTCATAACATGCAACAATAGCAAGTAAAGTGCGAATGGAACTGTGCTTTACAACTGGTGAGACTATTTCATTGTAGTCAACACCTTCTTTCTGACTAAAGCCTCTCGCCACAAGCCGAGCTTTGAATCGTGCCTCTTCAACCCCTGGAATACCTGGCTTGCGCTTGAAGACCCATTTGCACCCACCAATCCTCATATTTTTCAGCGGTTCTACCAACTCCCATGTCTGGTTCTTCTGAAGAGACTCAATCTCCTCACTCATAGCAACACACCACTGCGCACACTCATTGCTCGAAACAGCTTCCGCATAGCTAGAAGGCTCATCGTAGTCCACTATTTCAACTACTGATAAAGCATAGGCCACCATCTCATAATAAGCCAAATACCTTTCAGGAGGCCGAATCTCCCTCATTGGCCTATCTTTAGCAATAGTGTGTGGTTGCTCTGCTGGTACATCATCATCTGTGTCTGAACTCTTGAACTCCTCTTCAATTGGCTGATCGCTGTCATTCTTCCCTGAGCTAGAAGATTCACATAACAACTCCACCTGCTTTAGAACCCTCGGTTCCTCAACTGCATCTTCAACCTGCTTAGACCCCTCAAACGGAGTCTTACACTCAATAGCAGTTGACGGAGACCTGTTCCCCAAATAGCATACTGTGGAAACGGCTTCAACTCAAAACTCTTTGCCCAACCCGGCATTGGACAACATACAACGCGCCTTCTCCAAAAGAGTCATGTTCATTCGTTCAGCCACACCGTTCTGCTGAGGGGTTTTTTCTCATTGTGTGATGCCTCACAATGCCTTCATCACTGCAAAACTTATCAAATTCGCCAAGACAAAACTCCATACCATTGTCAGTTCTTAAACGTTTTATTTTTTTACCCGTCTGATTCTCTATCAAAATTTTAAACTGTTTGAATGTACTCAAAGCATCACTTTTATGTTTTAGCATATACACCCAAACCTTACGAGAGAAATCATCAATAATACTCATAAAATATCGAAAATCACCTTTAGAAGGTACCTCTGCTGGACCCCAAAGATCCGAGTGAAAATAATCCACTGTGCCTTTGGTGCGATGAACAGCTGTAGTAAATTTGACCCTGCACTGCTTGTCATAGACACAATGCTCGCAAAAATCCAGCTTCTCAATTTTCTGGCCACATAGCAAACCCTTTTTGCTCAAAACTGTCATCCCCCTCTCGCTCATATGCCCAAGGCGCATATGCCACAAAATAGTCAAGTATGAATCTGAAACCTTTGATGAGGCAACTGTTCCTGCAACACCTGTAACTGTACTGCATTGAAGTATATAGAGGTTGCCACGCTGCTGATCCTTCATCAGTACCAATGCACCTCTCGAGACCTTGAAAACTCCACCTCCACCGAGGAATTTACAACCAAGAGAATCAAGAGCACCCAGGGAGATAAGATTCTTCTTCAAATACGGAACATATCGAACCCCAAATAAAGTCCTAACAACACCATCATGCATCCTGAGCTGAATCGTTCCAACACCAACAGTCTTACAGGCCACGTTGTTGCCCATCAAAACTGTACCACCATTAACCGCCTCATAAGTAGTAAATCACCTTTTATGCGGGCACATGTGGTACGAACATCCAGAATCCAGAATCCACTCGTTGTCAGAACGGGAATTACCCGCTGTAACTGATAACACTGTATCCAACTCATCTAAGCTTTCAACAACTCCAACAATATATTTACTCCCTTTCTGGTTCTCCTTTTCCTTCTCTTTGAGTTTTAAACATTCAACTTTCCAGTGCCCAGGTTTCTTGCAAAAATTGCACTTCCCCTTCTTCTTTTGCACTGACTTGGATCTACCCCTATTACTCGACTCATCCCTTTCTGTTGTTCTTCCCCTAGCAATCAAACCCTCCGCATGCGCATCACCCTCACTAGACACCTTTTTCCTCAATTCTTTTGAATAGAGGCTGGACTTAACATCTTCCATAGAAATTGTGTCTTTGCCATGCAACAGGGTGGTAACAAAATGCTCATATGAAGGTGGTAAAGAACATAACAAAATTAGGGCTTGGTCCTCATCCTCAATTTTACTATCAATATTTTTCAGATCCATAATAATACGGTTAAACTCGTCTAAGTGATCCTTAACAGGTGTACCTTCATGCATTCGAAACGTATAAAGACATTGTTTAAGATACAACCTATTCGTGAGCGATTTCGTCATATATATGCCTTCCAACTTCAGCCAAATACCTGTTGCTGAAGTTTCTTCTTCCACCTCGCGAAGAACATCGTCTGCCAGACTCAATTGAATAGAACTCAGAGCTTTGACATCCATGTCTTCCCAATTCTCCGGACTAACCCCGGACTTCGCCAATCCTAGCAAAGCCTTGTGCAATCCCTGTTGGGTTAACAAAGCCTTCATCTTTACTCTCCAAAGACTGGAACTGCTGCTCTACCCATCAAATTTCGCGATCTCGAACTTAGCCACCATAACCACAATCGGAAACGAAACCCTAGTTTTTCAACCAGAAGCTCTGATACCAGTTTGTTGTAAAATGCACGTTATGAATGCGACTAAGTTAAGAGAAAGCAAACAAAACAAGCAATCACACGAGACAAAAAATTTACGTGGTTCCCCCAAGATTGAGGTACGTCCACGGGCAAGGAGAGAGAGAGTTCACAATCAATGGTGAAGAAGAGATACAAAGAGCCGGCTATGATCCGTAACTCTGGAGAAGCCACAATATGAGAGATAGCTAAAGGATCCCCAAAAGCCTCTATTTATAAGAAGCACAATCAATAGGAAATCCTAAACACAATAGGAAATCCTAAACACAATTGGAAATCCAAAATGCAATAGGAAATCCTAAACACAATAGGAAACCCTAAACACAATTGGAATTCTCCCAAAAAAGGAAAATTCAAGGCACAATTTCAACACCGTGGTGGGCGTTCCTCTCCGCTCCGGTATGGGAGACCACGCCCAATTTTTAGACCCGAGGGAGCCGGATTTGGGGTTCCCAGATCCGGGCTTCTAACGACGACGGCGGTGGCAACAACGTCTCTTTTTTTCCCTATTCTTTTTTGTTTTTTTTTTGTTTTATTTTGTTTTTTTTGGGTTGTTTTTGTGGCCGGCTGTTTTTGGCCGTTTTGTTGTACCCGGTTTTGGCCGGTGGTTTTGGTTTTAATATTATTTTCTATCTCTTCACCAAAAAAAAATTACTTCGTCGCATAAAATTATGCAAGAAGTCCTTCGAAATCTTCTTTTAATATTAACATAATTTGTTTGAAAATCAGGGAGTTACAAAAAAAATGTTCATTTCCGTCACAAATCCTACATATCATGGGGAGTTGTAATCTGTCTGAAAACAACTAACCTGTCTTACCAATAGACAAGAATCCATTTGCTCAGGGATAATGACAAGGTTTTCTTACAGCACGTAAACCATTATTAAAAAGCACATGATATGTTTCAAAAAGCACAATTTAATTTAACACCAATATTGAAGATTTAAGAATGTTTATATGGAGTTGTAGACAGCTTATAATTTGATTATGCCATCAAAAGCTTCTTAATTCGTAAAATCATCTACAAGTGGTGGGGGCTTATTTCCTAAAGTATAGATATATAACTTGATAGTTGTCCAGTGGGTAGAGAACTATATGTCCCTTTTGGGGACCAAGTGGATTCATGAACATGCTATTATCATTTATCATCCCATTATATTAGAGGATGAACCTTATAATTTTACTCTACTTAGCCATTATTTGATGACGTGTGGCCTATGGTGAGGCTTGCGTATATGCATTTTGACATTTTTTCTTACTATCAGGAGTGTCAAAGCCACTTTAATGCACACTTCGACCATTCCCCTCCCTAGTTCAGTCAAATGTAGATCATTCACACCTTGGACTAGGGGATTCAAAAGAATTTATTATCTTGCGGTTTGACCTCAAGAACATCACTAATTGTGTGGAGAACAAACCTAACAACCAATCAGGCTAATATTTAGTCATCAATATATACAACGTTTCTCATTATTATTGCTATTGATTTCTGCATTGTTTGAGTTTTCTATGTTTTCATCCCCTAAACTATCTCAATTTGTTCTCTGTGGTCCTTAAACTATTAAAACCCCTAAAATGTTGTCCCTCAACTGTGTCCATGCAACCTATTGAGTCCAATTGATAACGGCAAATGTCTTTTTAGATGGCAACTGTAGCACGTGAGCAACGCATGGGATTTCCCCCAAACATAAGGGGCTGAAACGCCATTTCACCCCTTTATCTTCCCTGTTCCAGTGCTCCCCATCTCTCTCTATCGTCGTTCTGATTCTCTGTCCCCACTACCGCTACTCCCCCCTCCCCCCCGGGTCTTCTCAACCATGTAGGGTTTGAATCATTCTCTCTTTTCCGTTTGCAGTAGCAAGACCAGGTGATTGGGCTAGTCTCATGTGCGCAATTTGCATGTTGTATCCACTGGAAACACCGCCCACGACGTCCAGGGAGCAGAGGGACATCATCGCCTGTTGTTTGCAGAGGGGTCTGGCTAAGAGATGGACTGCTGCTCAGTTGTTGCGCCACCCTTTTGCTACGCACAACATGAGCGCCAATTAGGTTTCGCCTCATGCTCACCAACCACTGCCTCCACCTCCACATTCTTCTTCTTCTTCTTGATTTGTTTTTCTTTTTGTTGGGTTTGATCAAATTGTGTATTTCTTATGTAGCTGGAAATCGGTGAAAATGGGGAGATATCTTTTACTTTGAGAAATTGAGGTTTCTAATTCTATCAATCAACCTTGTATAATTCTGGGTTTGGTACTGCTCTGTTTTTTGGGTCTGCTTTGTATGTATAAATATAGCAACAAAGTGGAAGGAAACCCATCTGGTTTGGCGCCAGATGGGTGAGCGGGTGATATACCTTATTTGCCCTTAAATTGTTAGGGATGATCGCACATGCTACTCACATGCTTCATTTTCCGTCCAAAAAGACTCTTGTCGTTGTCAATTGGACTCAATAGGTAGCAAGGACATAGTCACATAGTTGAGGGATCACATAAGGGCTTTTAATAGTTTAAGGACCACATAGAAAAAAATGGAATAGTTTAGGGGATGAAAACATAGAAAACTCACATTATTTTACTATTAATTAGAACTTGGACAGACATCAGGTTCATGGGTGGGTTTACAGTTTGGAGATTAACATGTAGACGTGATTTGAAAAGTAATGGAAAATGGAGATGCACGTAAACATTGTTGAGGTGTGGTCCCAGGGGTGACCAGAGTGCGCCTCGGATGAATGAATGTTTTGAATACGAAACCCTAGATAGGACATGGTGGTGATTGACTCTCAAGAATGGTTGGGCTATAAGGGGGGCATTGTGCTTACGTGGTGAGTTGTGGGGCCGCACTCCCGGTGAATCTAGTTTTTTGTTCATTGGGGTCATAGAAGTGATACTCGGGTATATAACCCAGGTTCATTGTCCTGATCTTAGCAAAGAGGAGTCGAATCACACAAGTTGCCCAATGCTAGAGGTTGGAGGGTAGGATGGATCTCGTGGTCGAGAATCCTAGATGACATGTACGTAGGTAAATGGCTAGTAATTAATCAATGATGCTATTTGTGTTGTCTCCTGTTATTCATTAATTATGAATGTTTATCTATTAGATACGTGGGGTTAAGTAGAGTAAGATATTCCTATTGAGCTTTTTAAGTTCACAAGTACTTATACCGCGGTGATTTATCACTAGATAATGAAGACGAAGGTGAGGGGCCGTACGAACAGACAAATTGCAACACTGCTGAGGAGGAAGCCAATGAGCATTGGTTTCCGTATGCTTAGTTGCTTTGAACAAATTTAGTCGACTACATTTTAAAAGCTTCAAGTCTTATTGAAAATTGTAATATTTTGACAGTTGAACTTTAATTCGATACGGTTGCAAAACTATAAACAATTGCTTTTGGTGCGATATTATGATGGGTCTATGGAATCTTTTGTGAAATTGCTTTTTAAATTTATTTTAACGTTTTCGAAAATCGTGACGTTACATGAGGTGTGCGAACCAATATTAATCCACAGATCCTGACCATTAATCTACGGATTTGGGCCAAAATGTACGGTTATGCCATTATGTTTAATTTGAACTGGTTTACCAATTCACCAAATTTTTCGTGCAGCCCTAACATTTGATGAATTTACTCTTTAGTCGAAGACACTTGAATTTAATTTCTCTTTAGAGTTTACTGTATGTTTGAATGGTCGGACTGTAATGAAATCCTACAAAGTAATACTCATTCCGTTCTGAATCAAATTGGTAATTTTTTTCAAAAAAATTCAAAAACCAGTTTGTTCCTAGTATTCCAAATGGTCCACATTAGAGCCACTAGAGGATGCAGTCCCAAATGATCTTCTTTTCCGGCTTTAATTTCCAGTCATTCAACCAAATAAGCAATTCCACAAGAGACCTTGGTGTTACCCAAATCACTCCCCACCAAGATAAGATTTTAGACCAGACATTCCATACCAAGTTACAGTGCAACAAAAGATGATCCAAAGATTCAAGATTAGAAGTACAAAACTTGCAAATTGCAAGGTTAGCATTATGTATGATTCCAATATTTTTGTAGAGTTGTTTACAAATTTTTTGGTTTTGTCTATAAATTAGTATTGAAAAAAGGCAAGGGTTAAAAAGAAAAACAGCTCAAAGTTATGTTTTTTTTTTAATTGTTGTTTATGAATATTTGTAGTGTTATTTATCAATTTTTGTATTGTTTTTACGAATTTTTATGGTAAAACATACAATTTTTTTGATGTGGTGTTCAATACTTGATTATATAATGGGAAGGGAATCAAGATATAATGGGATGGAGTATTTATTAAACGTTTGACCCCCCATTAAATTTGGAATACAATCTCATGCCAAAATAATTTCAATGGGCCCCTTGCGAGTTTAGAATGACAATCATTTTTCTCGTTTAATTAGGTAATTGACAATTCCCTTTTGAATGGATATTTCCTTATAACATTCTTTGGATTTTGATCTTTTCTTCTTCTTTTTTTTCCTCCATACAATATGATGTTAAGGGTTAGTTGTTAGTGGTTACAATAGAAGTCGATCATTTCCTCCATGATTACTCAAAATAGATGTTACCACACCCTCCATTTTGACGGAAGAAGTGGACGACGCTATGCCAGGGACGAAATTGACACACATTTAGAACTTTGGGGGCTAAATTGGACAAATGTGTGGATGAGAGACGAAATTTGCCACTTGCTCGTACGTTGGAGACCAAAAAAGTAAATAAGCCAGCTTTAGGCTTTTGCAATCTTCAAATTTGCTTTTACATAATTGGTTAAAGTTTGATTCTTGTGGTCAAGGCGAAACAAAGTTTTGGACCATCCGAATTTTAAATACACTCTTACCAGTAAAAGTTGATTTGTTTTGGACAACCGAAGTGCACGTTGAATACCGCCACGTCGTATGCAGCCAGCACCTAAGAGCATCAATATCAGCCACTCTACTTTAACTTAGAGAGCAAACTCCTCCAAAATCTCAAAAATCAGCCTCCCCAAACAAACTCACCAATTTGAAGATTTCTTAACTTTGCTACAGTAACTTAACAAATTTGGTGACCTACTGTTCACTCACCAAAAGAGGAGGAAGGAAGAGTAAAAGTTTGAATAGAGAGTCTGATTCTGTGAGTTTTTTATAAAGTGACTTGCCAAAGTTTGAATAGAGAGTCTGATTTTATGAATTTTTTGAAAAGTGACTTGCTAAATTATAAAAAGTGTTTCTAAGGTTAAATTTGGTTTTTTTTTTGTGTCAGATAACGATGCCTAAGTTTTTCTCCATTGGAAGAGACAATTCTTGCGTGTAGCCAAAACAGATAAAGTCTGTGTATTTTTTCCCCTTGTTTATAAAAGAAAGAAAATTGCACACGTATAAATGCCAAAGAGATCCACACTTCTGCCTTCCTTCTTTTTCACATTTTTGCCCCTTGTCGTTCCTTTTTCACACCAAACAGGCTAAGTAAACATCCAAATTCATGGTAAATATTATAGAATACTATAGACATTGCGTGGGCTTATATAAATAAGGAGCATGTACATTGTCCTTGTACATACCCCTTATTTATGTAGGCCTGCGCAGCTGCTTTCTTATAAAAGATAGAAAATTCAAAAAAACAAGTTATATCGACATAAGGAAGACTAATATAAATCATAGTAAAAATAAAGCATGTGATTTTTATTTTTTTTTGACCATAATGTTATGGGTGTGAGTTCTTCATGATTATTGGAAGGTATTATATCCATATCTTATTCCACGATTAAAGTTTTTAACTCAATAAATATTACCATGTTTATTATTCCTAGTTCAATTTTTTTACCCTAATGCCCGGAATATCTTGTGGACATGTTTTTATGATGAGTCTTCGTAATTTTACCTTAAGTATTGCTATTAACGTATTTTACCATAATGTGCAAGTGATCAGTCTCACTTATCTTCCCTATAAAAAATTCTGGGACATGTCACTTTGAATTTTTCCACTCATTTCCCCTGATTTTCCGGTAGAAATTATCTCCAATTAGAATAAAATAATCTCACTCAATTTTGAATCTCCACCATTTTAAAAATTCCATGATTTTAGGCAACAAAATTAATCATCCACCATTTCATAAATTTCCATTTGAAATAGTCAAATCAATCCCCCATTATTAGGAAACAATATTATACAAATCTTAATCAAATCTCTATAATTAGGAAACTATATTTACATATATTAATATATATTGCTAAAAAGGTCAAAATGTTGCGCAAAACCCCCTGATTACTAAAATATAACATAAAATTTTTGAAAATCAACCAACAAATGCCAAATGCCAACGAGGAGTTACATCCGAGACATTAAATTCGTCCCCACCCAATTTAGATTTGGTTACAGTCTTACAGATACCCACCCGTGTGCTCCATTAATTCTCCCTCTCTCTCCTCTCTCTCTCTCTCTCTCTCTCTCTCTCTTCCTTCTTATTATCCCCCATTTCTCTCTCCCCCAAACTTCACCACACCTCTGAAGTCTGAACCATGGACTATTCTCTCCACCTCCTCCTCCTCACATCTTCTCTCTCCCTCCTCACCTTCCTCCTCCTCCGCCGCCGCCGCTCCTCCCACCTCCGCCTCCCTCCGGGCACCCTCGGCCTCCCCTTCCTCGGCGAGACCCTCCACATCATCTCCGCCTACAAGACATCCAACCCGGAGCCCTTCATCGACGACCGAGTCTCCCGATTCGGACCGGTCTTCACCACCCACGTCTTCGGCGAGCCGACCGTCTTCTCCGCCGACCCGGATACGAACCGGTTCATACTCCTCAACGAGGGGAAGCTCTTCGAGTCGAGCTATCCCGGTTCGATCTCGAACTTGCTCGGCCGTCACTCGCTGTTGCTGATGAAGGGGAGTCTTCACAAGCGGATGCATTCGCTGACGATGAGCTTTGCCAATTCTTCGATTATCAGAGACCATTTGATGGTGGATATAGACCGGTTGGTCCGTCTCAACTTGGAGTCGTGGACCGGACGGGTCTTGCTCATGGAGGAAGCCAAAAAGGTAAATTTTCGAGTCTGAGTCAACTCGAGTCGTTACTTTTCCCAACACCACGTTGATGTTAAATTCACGTAATACCGGAGTCAATTTTGCACGTAAGTTGGTTCAGATACGTAATTATGGAATTTGTCGCAGGAGCCGGGGAGAAATTCAAAAGCATTGAATATTTTCTTTTAAGTATTACCAAGAGAAGATTATTGGCAAAAAAAGAGCAGATTACTATTACAGTGGGATTAATATTGGAGTGAAAATTTCTCTCAATTACCAAAAAAGAATAGATTATTAATACTATTAATCCGACAATAGTAACTGTTTTGGTACGGTTGTATGCGTCATCTTAGTCCGCTAGTATTTTACTTTTTAATACTATCTCTCCAAAGTGATTAATTAAAATGATTGTCGAGTCTGCAAAACGAAGACCTAAAAATGTTTTTACCTTTCTATTCCAAAACGTTTGTCTGGTCCGTCTGGCCTGTAAAATGAGGACTTAAAAGTAATAAGTCTTGTAAAAGAAAGTTTTCAAACTTTTTTCATAGATTAAAAGTACTCGTCGATATCTAGTAAATGTAAAAAACAAATATTGAATTTGTTCGATTTTTAAATTCTCGTTCTGCGAATTAGACAAATAATTTGATACAAGAGGGAGTACATTTTTGTCAAGAGAAATTTGAAAAAGAAAAAAAAAACTAGCAAATTACTTGTATCAACGAGTTCTTTCAGTTTATGAAAAAAAAAAAAAAAAAAGAAAAGAAGAATTTGTTTTGATAAAAGTTCATTATTTTAAAGTTCTCATTTTGACAAACATTTTGGAACGGAAAGGAGTAACTTGTTATTTACTCCAACTAAAAAAAAAATATTTTGTATAAAGATAATATTTATGTGAGAGGACAGAGAAATATCTAGTGAATATCCGATACATATTCATTGCGATAATGCACAATGAATCATGCTACATGTACAACCATTTCGACTCCAACAATTTACAACATTCTCACATACATGTAGGACCCATACTCAATTATAGGTGTAGGCCCCACGTGTATGTGATGGGATTGTAAATAGTTGGAGCCGAAATGGTCGTACATGTGGTGGAGACGTAACGCTTAATAATTATTCCCACCTACCAAATACGGAGTAAAATTTTACAGAAATTAATGATGGTTAAAAAGAAAAAGAAAAAGAAAAAAGAAAAGTCTCCGACAATGTAATTATTTCTGCTAGCATGTGCACGTTTGTTTTTGAGAATTATTCTCTTACTTTTTTTGCTCTTGCCTTTTGTTTTCTTATTATTATCACATTTGCCAGGTTATTCTTTCAGAAGGTTCTATTAATTAAATAACGTACATGCATTAACTTGCTTTTTATGTGGTGATTATATATTAATTAATCAAAGAGTTAAAATTTGGTGTTTTTATGGGCAGATAACGTTTGAGTTAACAGTGAAGCAGCTGATGAGTTTCGACCCATGCGATTGGACGGAGAGGCTTAGGAAGGAGTACATTCTCGTCATTGACGGCTTCTTCACCATTCCTTTCCCCCTCTTCTCCTCCACCTACCGCCGTGCCATCCAAGTACCTTTTTTTTTTTTATACATACATGCATTAGTACATGATTGTCTCTACTATACAATGTTTTAAGAATCGGCCGTTACGGTATGTACGTGACGTTTTTTTTGGCCTTTTGATACCGTTAGCGGTACATATTGCTACATTGGTAAGAGGAGAAAATCGCATGCGTATCAGCCAGTTCCTGATACGTAACGGTCCGTTTTCGATTCATGGCACTTTAGAGACCTTGCATCCATATATTTAAAAAGATAATTCTCTGAAAAATGATTTTAAAAAAATTCACAATTGATACGAAAAGATTCCCGTTATGTATTATATGATACTTCTGATATTGTCACCCCTCAACTGTTACTTCCGATACTGTTTTCCCTCAACTGTTACAGTTACATATCATGATACCGTTATTTGAGACCTTGCTACTATATGATTAATTTTTGTGCTAATGCTTAAGTTGGATTTTTTTGTTGTTTTTTTTTTGTTGGAAGGCAAGAGGCAAAGTGGCGGAGGCGTTGAGCTTGGTGGTGAGAGAGAGGAGGAGAGAGAGCGAGAGAGGGGAGAGAAAGAACGACATGTTGGGAGCTTTGTTGGATGAGGAAGGCGGAGGCGGCGGGTTCTCCGACGAGGAGATAGTGGATTTCTTGGTGGCTCTGCTCGTGGCCGGGTACGAAACAACCTCCACCATAATGACTCTCGCCGTTAAGTTCCTCACGGAGACACCCCTAGCCTTGGCCCAGCTGAAGGTGTGTGTTCCCTCTCTCTCTCTCTCTAGAATTGCTTGCTCATTTTTCTCTTTACATATGTAGAAATTGCTTTTGGGAAGGAGTTGTCCCCATAATGGGGCGTTAGATGCTGGACCCTACCCACTGGTACCCATGATGATGTTGGGGTTCTCTCCCTTTCCATGCTTTGATACATCCCCTTATCTAAAATTTTCCACCAACCAAATAAATGTGAGCAAAGACGAAAGGAGCTAGGCTGTGAGATCATTTACCCTGCTGACCTGCAGAGCGGGCCACCCAAACGTGTTTTGGACGGTCCAGATTTTAGGAGTGCC
Source organism: Vaccinium vitis-idaea (assembly GCA_963854785.1). Lineage (NCBI taxonomy): Eukaryota > Viridiplantae > Streptophyta > Magnoliopsida > Ericales > Ericaceae > Vaccinium > Vaccinium vitis-idaea. Next base: position 24,855,336 of record OY978220.1, read on the forward strand.
GAAAGGTGTTTTGGGTATTTTAACTTTCCTCAAATTTGGACCGTCCGAAACACGTTTGGATAGCCCCGATTGGCTCAGCATGGCCTGCCGAGCCTTGCGGTCAGTAGCCAGTAGGGTCGCCAAGTCCCATTTTAATATCGCATGGTTTTGCGTGTTCCAATTTCTTGCTTCATCTTATTGTACATTTGTTTGAGTTGTGAGGTAAATCATGCTTCTTTTTTTTTTTACTGATGAAAATATTTTGAAACGCACGATGTAGATTAATTACTACATTCTAGCCGTAGCGAAAAAGACCCAAAAAATAAATTTTGTCCGCGGTTTATATCCGATTTGTGTTTCAAAATTTCAACTTCGAGACTCTCATTTTTTAATAGAGTATTTCATAAAAGGATTCCCTGCGCACAGCATCACAGGATTGGACCGTAATTTTGTTACGCAACGATTGAAATAACATCTAAAATAAACTCGTACGGCAGATAGAAATGGTTTTAGCTCAAGATGTGTTGGATTATTTGTTTATTAAGTCCCATAAATATGGATTTCGGTACAACTAATGTTGTCAATAAGTTTCTAAAAAAAACAATGGAATCATCAAAAATATTGTAAAGGGTAGAATTGGTTAACCTGAAAGTCAGATAAAACTAGCGTATTCAATGTAGTCCCGTAGAGTTCATAGGGAAGTGTGAGGTGTTGGGAAGTGTGTGAAACATGCTGGTGGTGGTGGTCAAAAAGTACAGACCGTAAAAGTCAAAGTTAAAAGCAAAACATTCGGGCAGGTTTAGGAAACGGACAAAATCATGTCCAGAAAGCTGCCGCACGCCCATGCATACCTTCAATAGTCATCTTGCGGTCACAGAGTGAAGAGAGTGTCAGGAATTTAAATTCACGTGAACACCCTCTCGTTATTCCATCGTGCCGGTGCTCCAAGAGCTTTGAATAATTGTTTCTTGTGTGGTGCTCGAATATTTATTTTGGTAATCGCGTGGAACCGAATTTCCAGGGATGCGTATGTCGTTTGCGTCACGCTCTTTTTTTCACAAAAATTCCACTTGATTGAGCTATTATTTGAGTAAATTGTTTCATGGTTTTAGGGCACCGCTAACTGTCAAGTAGTGCCACAAAACTCTTTTCCAGCATATATCTGGGCGGTGTTCATTCATGAAATGAAATAATAGACCCCACAAAAATGTACGGTGAGTATTGAGTGAAGTTAGGAAAAGTGACTATTTAGTGCTCCTGAAGAAGCTCTACGTGGTGCCCAGGTTTTTGTCCCATCGAACATTGGTATCAGAGCCACATACTTGGTAGTGGAAACCACAGCGGTACGTTGTAGAAAAGGCTCATGTGATGCATGCTTTAGGACCACTTAATAATTTCTTTCATTTGATAACCTTGTTGATAATAATTTAATGTATATGGAGTAGTTTCTTATTTTACCTTTTCCAAAGATATTTAATTTTTTTTAATAGCTATGTTGCTTTGGATTATTTAATTTTAAACACTAACAAACGGCTTGTAAATTGCAAATATGTGTAGTGGTTGTATCTTAGGGTGAGTCTCCGCTATTTTTTATTTTTTTTTGGAATGATGACAATAGACAAGTTGTTTTCCTGAAGGGTATTTTAATTGATGCACGTGAATAGAATAGAATGACTTGCCTTCAAATCTAAAAGAAATAAATATAGGCTTTAGTCAATTTAGAAAATAGAGAAAACTCACCTTAGAATATGTATTTCTTTTAGGTGTTGACGCAAAAAAATACAGAATTAGAATGCAAGTAAATCAAACAGATATACAATCGCCATTAAACAAGGCAGTATTTTTGTAATATTCTCTTTTACTCTAACCTGAATCATGGTTTTCCGAAATATATTTCTTTTTCACCTTCAATTCTGCTAAAAATAATAATAATAATAAATAGACGGGGTTTACAAAATTTATTATCCACCATCGTTTTTGTCTTTCCACTATGTATACAATATGAGCGGTGTTTGGACTAACTTATTTATTTTAGTTTATCTTTTACTTTTCCTTATTTTGTCTTATTTTAAATAACAACGTAAGTAGTGTCCATCAAACATGAAAAAGCTTAGAAAATACTAAAATGATCCAAAGCAATCAGTCTTTTTTTTTTTTTTTTTGATGAATTTTTTAGAGTTTTTTCAAAATCTTTTAATTTTTAAAAAAGAAAAATAAATCAAAATTAATATACAAGTAGGGCCAAACTTTGTCTATATATTACATAGTCCATTTTTTTCCCAATAATTATAGTATGTTAAAAGTAGGAAACTTGTTCATATGGTGTCAAAATCTGGAATCCTCTAAATGATATTACCGAAAATTGGGGATGCAGGAAGAGCAAGATGAGATTAGATCAAGAAAAGGTAAATCAGAGGCTCTGGAATGGAACGATTACAAGTCAATGCCATTTACCCAATGCGTAAGTGAATTTCCACCACCCCGTTTTTTTGAATGACGGTTCATTTGATTTCTAATCGATGTATATATTTTTCATCTAGAAAGCTCATAATTTCTTACGTTTTGCAGGTTGTTAATGAAACCCTAAGAGTAGCCAACATAATTAGTGGGGTGTTCAGGCGAGCAATGACCGACGTCAACGTAAAAGGTAGATTACCAAACCCAAAAAAAAAAATATCCCATCAATATTATCTACTGAGATTGAATTATGTGTTGGGCCTAAATGTAAAGGACTCTGATCAAATACTATTGCTTGTAATGTAAGATTAGAAGGGGCTCGTACATGTTTTGCAGTACCCTGTGAATACTCTGTCGGTATAAAAAAAGGAAAAATTATTACTGGCACAGAGTCTTTAGGCCTATCTATGAAGGGAATTACCAGAAGAAATAAAGATAAAATTTAGCAAAATAAATTGGTTTGGGGTACCTGATTTTTGCAGTAAATTGATACATACATGTTCCATCTATGTTAACAGGTTACACAATTCCAAAAGGATGGAAGGTTTTCGCTTCTCTTAGGGCTGTCCATATGAATCAAGACCACTTCAAGGACGCTCGCACATTCAATCCATGGAGATGGCCGGTACCCCTCTCTCTCTCTCTCTCTCAATCTCAAGTTTAAGCGACATATTTTAAAAAGGAAACTAAATAAGCAGGCCGATTCGGGAACAACAAACTCCGTGAATCTCTTCATTCCATTTGGAGGTGGGCCACGGCGGTGCCCTGGTGCAGAGCTTGCTAGGGTTGAACTCTCAGTCTTCCTTCACCACCTCGTCACTCAGTTCAGGTATGCTCATCGAGTCAACTGCATCACTATTATGTTTTCTAGCAATCTAAGCATTGAGCTACTAACCATAATCGGGTGATTTTGATTACAGTTGGGTTCCTGCAGAAGAAGATAAGCTGGTCTTCTTTCCGACTACAAGGATGCAAAAGCGGTATCCCATCATCGTGCAACGCCAGAGTCTAGTAAGTTAGAAAGCCAGAGAGTCGGACTCCACCTAGTAAGGTAGAATGCCAGAAAAAAGAAAGTACCAGAGTCAGAGAGAAGAACGCAGCAGAAGAAATTTAATATTTTCAATCATGCAATAAGATGAGAGAATATATTAGCGGATAGTGTAAATATGAAAATGGATGATTTAATTGAGTTGAGCTTGAATTATCATTAGCTGTGCAGAGTGTGTTTTTTGATATTGAGGGTCAAATTTGCCCGTTACCTAACTGAGCAAACAAAGAGACCAGACTACATACGTTTCCAAACAGACGCTAAAGTTCCAGTAATCTGATTAAACTTAAAGCAGGAATAGCGCGTAAAGCAGCGAAACCAAACACTAACCAGAGAACATAAAAGAAATATAAGGTGGAATTTTAGTTACCCGATTGGATTCTACGAGAGATCGAGAGATGACAGGAACGGATGCACTGATTTGTATCACTGGGTACTGAACAGGTAGAAACAGTGCTCTAGTGTGTAAAATATTGCAACGGGAAATCAAAAATCAAATGCTGGAACTGGTTTTGGTCGTTGGCTGGCCATGGTCGGCATTTGCAAGGCCATGGTTGTGGAAAAAAAAAAAAACTGTTGTTGACTGTGTTCTGGCTAGAAGAAAACTTGAATGAACTTTCCTTTATTATCAGACCAAAATAAGCCCAGGAACTTCGAATGCATTTCTTTAGTCCATCTGTGCCCTCACCTTCTCAGCATCCGGCAAACCTACCAAGGCTAGCAAATTAATAAGTTGGAGAAAAGCACATAGTCGCCACCATCTCTCCTCTCCATCACTAGTATCTTCCACATAGCGAGCTCTCCATCTGTATATTGCTATGGAAACTACAAGCTCCCAAGAAAGTCCTCCAAATCAAAACGTTGGGGATCTCGAGAGTAATCAGACATCTTCTCGGCATCCTCTTACCTACCTGCCTTGCGCAACATATCAATCAAGCACCCGCAAAAATTCAAGACCTCATTAGCCATCTATCTGAAAAACTCAAGACCCTCTTCGACCAAATCCCCATAACTGCGAGCACTTGCAATACTCAAGAACATTACGTCATTACCCGATTTGTGAAAGACTCGCCGTCCATACTTTTAAAATAATCCACTGCTTGCTTTCGATTCTGTGGATTGCAAACCAAGAGTAACGGATGTCCATGAAACCAGATTACTCTTCTTGACATCCGTCAAACCAAAGACTATTGCTGCACTCTCCATGCACCCACACATGGCATACGTATCTACAAGCGAATTCACAACTCGAATATCTGAGTCATTCAACCCGCTTGTGTCCCTGTAAGTATGAACAATTGGCAAGACTCAGAAGTCAGAACACCCAAGATTCCATAAAGCAGGAAAAACCGACAGGATTGTAACTTTTTTTTTTTATTTTTTATCGGCAATCGCAAGGGTTGTAACTTGAGTTGGTCTGATACCCTTTCTAACCATTGTCCGAAACAAACACACAAAGCTACCCTGTGTAAGTTAACCCTTGCATAGTGCCGTAGCCATCAATAATACCAGTCCATGAAACAACATCCTGAATTGGCATCCGGTCAAACAGAGAATAGGTTTGGCCAAGCTCTACCCACTTGATAAAGCCAGTAATCAAGGCATTCTTTATGGCGAGTTCCTTTGAGGTATTTGGTCGAACACTTGCTGGGTTTCAACTGAAGACCCACACTCGCCATGCATATTGACCAGAGCAGTTTGCAAGTGAAGGTGGGATTGAAACACGGCTTTCACAGCAGCCAAATTGGTTTGCAGCTAGACAGAAAATGCTTTGATGAGAAAGGAATAGGTGTAGCTGTCGAAAGAGATGGGTAGGTGTTGGTAAATCAGAGCCTCAGGCATGGTACCATTACGAGTCCATAGGATTCGCCCAATGCGGAAGCCAATTTAACCAGTTTTAAACTTGCGTACGTACTTACAAAGTTTTCAGGAAATATATTGATGAATAGTTGATCTAACCTTCAATGGAATCAGCAGTAACAGATGACAAGAACTGCGTTGGGCCATTAAAAAAGAGTTCCTTGCTCAAAACAGCTACAGTAAAATTGGCGGGGTTTTGTGCGCAGAGAATGATACGATGCGCGTAACTCTTTAGAAGAGGGACGAAAGATAGAAGAGGTCATCGCCTCTGATGGGTCAGGGACAGACAACTCGAACCTTCCTCCATATGGACCGAAAGCGCCTCATGCTCCATAGGTTTCAAGAGAAGGTCAGTAGACTCCTTCAATGCTTGATTTTGAAAAATTTGTGGGACTTGTTAGTACTTATTAGTTCACTCTGCAAATTCCAATCATGGATCTTCATTAGTTTCTCATATTTGTTTGTATTTTTGGATTGTCACAGTAATGTGCTTGACTTTCGATTTCTTTAACAGTGTTTCCTGTCTTCCAATGGCATTGAAACAAAGTGGACAGTAAATTTTAAAGGGCATAGCTCTGTAATGGTTGTCGTTAAACCTGTGATATATCTATTGTTGGAAAAAATTAGTAGTACAAATGCACAATTTCTAGCAAATCAAATTAAAAAAATAAATAAATCAAAGCAAAGAACAAGAACAATCTCACCAAACTATAGGGATTTGGGGTTGCTGCTGTGCACCCCCCACACAGAACCATTGTGGACGGCTTGGATGAACGGTCCAGATTTCACCTCAGCATATTTGCATCTGAACCGTTCATTGTCATGGGTGCAAGATGAAATCTGGGCCGTCCATCTGAGCAACGGACGGCTCGGATGATGCACAACAGGTGTTGTACGGGGGCTACACAGCAGCAATCCTATGTCCAAACTATAGAGGCACACCAATAGCATTGTCCTTAAAGGTTGATTCGCGCCCCTTCGGAGCCGATGACTCAGTGCGTAGGGCTTCACGGAAACTATAGAGGCACGCCAATAGCGTTGTCCTTAAAGGTTGATTCGCGCCCCCTCGGAGCCGATGACTCGGTGCGTAGGGCTTCACGGCACGCAACCTCCCAGGATTCAACTATATAGTCTTCTCTTCTTAACTCGCACTAGTTAGAAGAGGATTTGAACAACCCCTCTTTGATGTTCCTCTTGTAAATAGTTACCACTAAAATGAACGGAAGAACAGAGTGCTTTTCTTTTGGACAAAACTGAATTACTTTTTGAATGAAAATAGAATGTGAGTGAAGCATTTCATTGATGGAGAAGAAAGGCATATATATATATATAGAGGAAGGAGACTGTAATTGACCAAGTCAATTTACAGCCAGCAAACAGCTAGCGACGGGCAACACTTCTAACGGAAAAATATGCAACGGTCATATTAGTAATTCCCAGCTGGCCTCTAACGGCTAATTCAATCAATTAGCCGGCTAATTGCTAATTAAAATAGGCTATAAAACTAATAGTGGGCTTGAGTGAAAACCAAAAACCACTTTTACTTGGGCCAACATTTTAAGAAGACATATTTTACCAAAGCCCAAATATATAGCCCATAAAATTTAGACACAGAATGTTTTGAAATAATAATTTTTATGCTAAAAATACAACATCTATCTCTAACCCACTTTATCTCCCGTTAACTATTGCTAGAGTGGAATCCCGGGTTCGATACAGGCAAGTAACTTCCCCGATCCTAGGACGTTAATGCGTTCGATTAGATCAAATTGAAAGCTTTGTAAGCAAATGTTTGAATGTTGTTTCTAATCGTCTGTCAGAGTAAAATTAGCTCTGTTAAGTGGAGTATAACGTAAACAAAGGCGCATATACCCACATTGTGTCGTGCTCTTTGCCGTGTGCATGTTCTGCCTTAACTATTCGTCCTTAACTTGACAGTCTAGAATAGCTTTTATGGAGTCAGATGGAAGATGTGATTGGCAAATTGTGTCTTAATCTTTTATATAAAACAGACTTGAATTTGCCTTATTGGGTTAGGAACATAAATTTACTCCTATATTCGAAGGAGGCTATGTTTGTAGTGGCATAGATCCGTCCAACGACTGATAACCCAAGAGGTGCATCTTTGAAGTTGGAAGGGATGGGAGATATTTAGATCTTTGCAGTTGAAAAGGTTATGTTGTCTGAAACCAACCGTTACTGGAAAAAGATGCTGCTGGGTGTGGCTGAGCTTAATTCTTTAACCATGGCATAAAGGAATCGCGCTTCAATTTTGATGTTTTACGTGATATAGCTACATAGAAATTGTGAAAACGTGTTTTGCTATGCAGAGGCTTTTGGCCTACCGATATCAAGAGTGCACTTAGGTGACAGGAGAAAGGAGGTCAGGAGTTCAACTCTTCTTTCAAAGAGTTAATCTTACTATTCTAACAATAGTGACTCCGATAAGAAAACTAAATAAATAAACTACTCCAATGGAAGTTAGGCAAGTTCAGATATCCTTTCAGACTTACCTTTTATACTCCACTGGCAGGGCCAATAACCTTTTCGAAATGTGGTTTATCAGTGTATTGGACATAACTTTAGAGTCACGGCAAAAGTATTTGGTTACAGGACCTTTCTAGGCTCGCAAATGGGCTAAAAGGGCTTCAAATGCTGATCTACTTTGACAACAGTATTAGAATATTAGGGACCAAACATCATTCACATTTTGTGTCAGTTAGCATAGTACATTTCTAGGAGCATAACAACAATTGACAAGTTTTTTTACCCTTGTCTTGCCAGACCGTCAGTCCGTCTTGTTTTTTAGTTGTTTCTATTCATTTGTGCCTTTGTGGGAATAACTTTGCGGGATCACATCGATCGTTGAATTCATTATTTGTGAACCAAAAGTATCATGTTGCGGAAGGTGCTTTGGAATACATAAATGGCCCGTTCTGGTAATACATGTACACTTTGAAAAGCCCTATCGATGATTTCCGTGAAGCGGGAAGCCTGGAAGTTTCCTCAAGGCACTTGATTAGGAAATTTCCTGCTTGAAGGTGGTTCATTTACAAGTGCAACCAAAGAAAAAATAAGTCGATTTAATAAGAAGTTACTGAATAACATTGCGTTAAGGGTAGTCTGGATAGAATTAAAAAAAGAAAAAGAAATAAATTAGTATGAATGCATTTTCAGCAGTAAACTTTATAAGAACGCATTAAGATGTATTTCGAAGACATTCTCGTGTTTATGTACAAATCACCTATCTACATGTAGGGGAGAATGAACGGATGACGGATACAGCCTTCCATAATGATACAAAAACGCTAGATCCTCTCACTCTTTCCCCCTTATATACCACCTATCTATGTATCTGAATTCTGATGGAATGAGCTATATGTACTGACTTCGTAAGCGCTCTCGGTCACAGATCTCTCCTTCGGATAAAACCTGCGAAAACCAGAATCAATAGAAATTAAAGCCAACGTAAGCAACTAGACGTACGCGAATCAGAAGAATAGATGGATACAAAATGTTAGTTATAATTAGCAGTATGGTGGTGGTTTGTTTCATCATAAAAACATTATGTGGGGAAAGAAATCTTTACCTGAAACCTGGCTCTGGAAAACTATGAATGGCCAAAAAGAATTGAAATCCCCAGTTGGATCGTGGTTGTGGATTTTCCTTCATTTTGATACTTCACTCTTTCTTCTTGGAGTCTTTTCTGGTACCTCGGGAACCCGTTTTTGCAGGCGGATACCTGCGCACATGACACAGCCCCCGTGTGAAACATTGTTGAAGATTATGAATTTAGTAACTTTAATTCGTGGAAAGAACCATAAGGTTTGGGTCAATCTAAACTGTTCTTGGTCAAGACAAGACTAAGGGCTCTGTGCTAAAATTCAAAGAAGACCAAAAAAGATGAGATATACTTATTCATGGCCCCTCCATGAATAGTGGGTTTGCACCGTACAAATCCGGGCCGTGAATTCTAGGATTGAAGAGCTCGGATCAATACACTCTCTCCCTCCTCATTAAAAGCATGTCAGATGGGGAAAAAAGAATCCAAATTCTAGAATATGATGCTTATGCGCGTGACCAAATACCAAATTCTAGTACTAATTAAGTCGTTCTAAATGGCCCAATTAAATTGCATATATAAATATACGTACATTGAACCTTTAGGTGTATCTATCTCTGTCGTAGCACTGGTCCAAAGGGACCTACTTAGTAAAGACCGGCTTAGCAAAGACATAAATTTAGAATAATGTTAGAGGCACATATATCCACCACATCCGCCTGAGTCATGTAGTGCCACACGCAGTGGCGGACGCAGGATCGCCATTTTTGCCTAATTTGCGGGGACCACTCTTCAGTAATTTTACAAAAAAATCTAAAAGTGTACTAAAAATATGTCGAAAATTGAGGAGAGTGCAGGGGCCAAACACCCCCTAGCACCCCCCCTGTCCGCCCCTGGCCACACAGAATGTGATTTGAAGTGTGGTGAAGAAATGTGTCTCTAGCATTGTTAGATTAATTTAACCTTAAGATCCTGTCAACAAATTCTTTTTCAGTGATCGTTTAATGACCCTCTTCTAGAAGGAAACTGGGATTCAGGAATTTCCAAAATAGGTAGGTGTCAACTATGAAAATAAATGAAAATTATGGCAGTTGGGTCAGGCAGCATAGGGGTCCAATTTTTCCCATCTGAAAGTAAGAAATGTCATACAGCCTTCACCTACACATTAGACTTGAATAACTTTATCATTTATCAGCTGTTGACTTTTCCTATTTCAGTTGACGGTACGCCTCCTACTCGTTTGGTGAATTGCCATGGTTATTCCCGAGAGAAATTTGTCATTGCCGGTATGACGTAGCGCCTTACGTGGTACCCATAATATCTCATCACAGCAGTTTAAAAGTGTTATCAATGATTTAAATTTTAAATAAACTCTAACCATTCAAAGTATCTATTATTACTTGTAATAGTTTATTTAAAATCCGAACTGTCCAAAAGTGTTTTGGATGGCTGAGATATGCGAAAGGTACCACCATGTGGTACTCGCTTGGCACTGAAAAATTTCTCTATTTCCAGGGGTAACTCAAACAATAATAGGGATGAGCTTTAAACCCATAAATTTTGATCAATTCAAAACTTAACAAACCTCTTGAAGCCAAGTCGCGATTTTTTTTGTGAATTTCTGGTCCCGGCCTAGACTCAAATTTAACTGGACCACGAGGAGATTTAGTCGAGGTGCACGCAAAATAACTTGGACACCACTGACCGCCAAAAAAAGAAGAAGAAGAAGAATTGCCATTGCTATAGAAAAAGCAGAGAGATCACAGCTAGACTTACAGCTTCAATGTCAATTTTGTAAACCAGGAGCTTCCTTCTCTCTCTGCAACAAGTTCTATAGGCCACAACTACATGACCTATTGCCAAAGCCAGGGAACACACGAACAAAGCTACTTCCGTGGCTCGATCACAGCCCCCTCGGATAACACCCAATTCACCAAACACAAACGAAGCCTTCACTGATACAAACACAAGCGAAGAAACGGAGCACAAAGTCGCAATGCCCAAATACGGCCCCCTTGAAAGCCTCGGTCCATCACAAAAACTATAAACACCTACAACAGCAACAAAAGAAAAAAGAAAAACGTACTTTTCAATCCAAACGAATCGAAGCAACACACTGCTGAATCTGAGAGAGAGAAAAGAAAGAGATGATGTTGTAAGACTTACATAGTATAATAGCAGATCTAACGAGGGAGATAAGGGGAATGTCGATGAGAGAGTAGCGGAAGTCGTAGTTGCTTACATGGGAAGAAATAGTGTGCAAAGAGAGAAAGGAAGAGGAGAGAGATGCCGACAGGAGAGCCGAAGGAAGAAAGGCGTCGGCGACGACGAGGAGGACCGGAGCGGAGAACAAGAGGAAGGAGATCACCATGGTGATCAAGAAGAAGAGTGTCTTGACTCCTCTTAACATTCTGCTTGTTCTGCTTTGTTTTGAGAAACCCATCTTCCTAAATTCTCTTCGGTCACTCTCCAATTATGATACAGTTGTACAGAAACTACGTGGGTATAGAGAGAGAAGATGGAGACATTAAAAGGGAGGAGAGAGGGAGAAAGTGGTGATGGATTTGTCTTGTGACGATGACTTGGAACTTTACACGCGGAAGGTATTTGTCTGGTCAATTTTGCGAAGCTTCTGTAGCATATTATACGTAGGATTTATCAACGGCAACACCTAATCAAAATCTTCAAGGAGAATGATTCATTTTTTTATTATGGACTTGTCGATTCAAAGGTTATTGTGTGTGAAAGGAGAAATTCTTTAATGTTACGTTACTCGCAGTGCTGGTTTTGAATATTTAGGACTCAAAGCGAGTTATGTGTCTCTATATTTAATTTAATGTGTCATAAAATGAGTCTGCAAAATAATTGTAAGATGCATACATGAGGTTAAAAAAGGAGTATGAAACACGTAGAGTTTTTTTTTTCCATTTTGTTCACCAAAATCCATATCTTTATAATAAATTTTAAAAAGGTATTTTTATAATGATTGAAACGGCTATTCAATATTTCTTGATATGTGTTTACTTTTGTATCCAACATAAATAATTAGTTTACGGGTTGTATATATATACAAATTGGACCGAAGAATTTGAAAATGTTGAAAATTAAACTAAATAAATAAGGCTTGAGGAATGAAATTCTTAATTTTTTACTGGCCTAATCTAAGTGCATTGACATTCACGAATGTTGTAATATGTTAAATCAATTCATAGATTGTTGTGTATTGTCCAGCTACCATTTTTAATTAGGTTTTGCTAGATATCGTGCATGATGTATTCATCCTCAATTTTTTTCAATTTTCTGAGTAATTTCTGGCAAAATTTGTTATTGACATTGGAAGTTTCTTTCTAACCAGGGCTCATCCGCACATTTGATTACGTGCAAAATTTGTCTTCGAGAATCTATTAATTGTTTGTGTGTGACGGTTTTGCAATAAATTTTGAGTAGTCCATGAAAGAATTGAATGGAAAGAAAGAACAGAATTTCTTCAAATATTGGGGGAAGAAGACCAAATGAAAAAGAAAGATATCTCTTACTCTGAATTGGGGTTGTTACTGTGCATTCCGTGCACAGTAGATGTTGTTCACATCTGGGCCGTCCGTTGCTCGGATGGATAGTCCAGATTTCAACTTGTACACACGACAACGAACAGTTTGAATGCAAAAGTGTCGAGGTGAAATCTAAGCCTTCCATCCGAGCAACGAACGGCCCAGATGTGTACAGCAGCAACCCTAGATCTTACTCTTATTTACGTGTAAATGTTGTTTTGCAATAAATTGTTTAGGTATTTTTATTAGGCGGTAGCAGGGCGTTGGGACCCTGTTTAAGCGAGATCATAATCCTAAATTCCTAATCACCAAGATAATGTAAACAATTGTTTTGTTGCAAACATGACACCAACGAACTGATCATTAATCTAAACGGGCTTAGCCAAGTGGACATGAGAAATTAATAAATAGTTGTCCTCCGTGACGGAACATGTTCAAATTCCAAGGACGCCAAAGGTATCAAAATTTGGAGCCACTGGAAGTGTTACCCAGTCGTTAACTTTAAAGCTCTAGAATTAGTTGAGCTACACGGAAACATGCTCCAAGACATCTGTTATATAAAGGAAAACCGAACAGATATACCGTTAATTTTCCTTGTTAGTTAAGGGAAGAGGCCAATAGGGCTGGTGGACGTGTGTACATCCATCACACAACACGGATGAAACACGGAGGAATCAGCCAGGGACACGGAAACGTGGAGTTGAAATTGGGGTGACACGATTGCTTCGCCGCAACTTCTGGAAATCTTCTTGGAGGCTGTCTTTTTTACTTTGCTCCCAACCTTTATGAGCCACCCTCATCCAACCAAGAAAGGGAGTTTTTGGCCCCTTAATTTGTTCACTTTTTTGGGAGGGGGAGTTGTAATTTGCCACGTTTTTGTAGTATAAACATACTACTATTATTTTAGAGATAAGTCTACGTTGAATATATTTGTGTCCACAAATGTTGTGAGTCTCACAAAATTGTTATACTAATAAGAAATTCACGTCCATCAAACGGTTCTAAAACATATACGTGTTTAGATTTGTTACCACATGTCTATTTATAATATTCGGTGACGCAACAATTCCATTGAAATTGTAATCTCGTGTGATGCCAAGTGCAATGCTTCTATTTTGCTCCATGAATTATTGTTCATTTTGAATTACGATAACTAACATCTTATAATAGTTATTATGAAACAAAAACGAGCAAAAAAAACATATGCAAGCGCAAAGACAAAATCAAGCAATGTCAAACATGTTTGGCATGCAATTGGCAAAAGATGGCCTATGCTCACAAGCAAAAGAGATACTATGCTACTAATCTTACGGCATTATAGGTTTATAATAACCAATACATAATTCCCATTCTATTTGGCACTGGACAGGAGTTAATTGGTGCGTGGTTGAACACGTCAGTAATATAGTACAACTTGTGCTAGTGGGGAAGTTGCATCTGCTGCTGACTTTTAATTAGTTAGGTTACTATGCAAATCTCATTAATTAAGTAGAGTGCCCATGCATTTATTAGTAGTAGAGATAAGATCAAACCATAGGGACTTTTTTGGTGATTTAGAATTAATTTGTACCTACCAATTGTGGTAGTTCAAAGATATGGTCCATAACTGTCCACGATACTCCATTCAAATTTGGCAATTAAAAGGTGAAGCCAATTGTATGGCTCTAATTGCAGTGAAGATTTTACACCCAAAAGGAATCCAGGGGCTGCTATCCCTCGACTTCTACCCATGTTGTGCTTAAAACCCGTAGTATTAATTTGATTCGGACTAACGGTAACCCCTGCTACTTACCTCCTATACTACAAAAACAAAGGGAACCCTAAGAGCCACTTGAGGATATTTTGCACTGAGATTGTCGAACTTGCATGAATAAAGCATCTATAGATAAAATAACTTGTATTGGATTTGGATGTATCGTTAGGTTGTGCTGAGTCAAAAGCGATACCAACTAGTCGAGTTTGAGATGCCCTGTTCTCAATCTCAACCAGAGCTCAGAACAAGAGTGAAACCACCGTCTTATGGAGTCCGATCATTTTAATGTTTGTAGTTTAGTAAGTCTTTAGATATTTTTGTTGGCAAGTAATGATGTCAAAATTGTTTTTGCGCAGACATGTACATGTAAGTACCCTTGTGCAATAAAATCTATGCACAGGCAAGTAGTGATGTCAAAATTATTTTCGTGCATGCCATGAATCATGTAACTTATGCACTGAAATCTTTGCATTCCTTTGTGATGTCTTGGCATAATTATGTTGGAAATAATTTTCGCAATTTCTTGTTCGTAAAAAATAATGTAAATTCTCCGTTCAAGGTGGTGCAAAATCATTTCTCAATTTTCATTTTTAAGGACATAAAGAGATTAATTGTTTTTTTTTTTTTTTTGATCCGCAGAGATTAATTGTTGTACACCTATATTTTAGCATAAAATAACGGGCAAGAGGTCAGACGTCAGGGCGTGGGACAAGGAGGGGGGTGGGGTTTTCTTCTCTCTGCTTTGCCTTTCTCGAACAACCGGAAAGGCGGATGGCAGCGCGATCCTTGTGGCGCGCTACGAGGAAGCTAGCGCTTGCTGCCACCGCCACTGGCGGCGGTGTGGCGGCGGCGGCTATTGCCACCTCAGACGACCCCGCCACCGCCCTCAAGCTCTCTTTCACCGTCCCCCTCCGTCTCGCCCGCCTTTCCACAACTGCTGCCCTCATTGCTTTCGGTACGTGTTCTCCAATCTCCTCGTCCTCCTAACGGAAAACGACAATTACAATTTTTCTTTTGACATAGTAGTATTAGGCTTGCAACAAAATTCCTCATGCACGTCTTTTACTTCTATCTAGTTGTGTCTAACCAATTCTGAGAGGCGATGTGCAATTACGTTACTGGCGTATTAGAAAAATGAATTTTGGAACTACATCTCTTCTATATGGATCCGGATCTGAGCTTTATATCGAGAAAATTGAGCCCTGGTAAATGTGTTTTCGATATAATCATAGTGTTCCAAATTGGTTTGGTGTAACATAAACTATCAAGTTTTAGGAGAAGATTTCATGGTTACAATTTTGGCTAAAGCTGATTGCCATACATAGGAAGAAAGGATGCATACAGAGTAGGAGGTTTAAGTTTGAAGCTCAAATGTAAAGGATGTTATAGGGTTATCTAAGGGAAGGAAGATTCAAATCCACCTGAATTTGAATCTATGCTTTTGAATGTAGTTTCTCGAATGATAGTTTCTCGAATGATTTGGACCAGATTAGGGTTTTTGCAGGGATAGGAGCAGGGGGACTGCAAGTGGATTGCATTTAGACTAATTATTAGCTTTTTAGTTTACGTCAGTATGTTATGTTTCACTTCTACTGATAGCGTTCAAACCAAAACATAAATTGAGGGGCCTCCAGTTGTCTCAGCTCGTAATGGCATATAAGTTTCACTTTTTTTGCAATACATAGAAAGGCAAATGTGCATAGTGAGGTGCTTTATCCTTCATGAGGCAAGACGTAGGCCTCATGCCTTGAGGCTTAAGATTTAGAATTTTTTTTAAAAATATCATTAAAAAACAAGTGAGAGAGTGATAATAATGCTACGTAAAAGTTATGCAATCTCCTACAAACCTAAAAAAATATAAGTCTATATATGTGTACACCAATTTCTAAGGAAAATGCTTGCCCAAAGAGGTACTCTCTGACTTCAAGCAAAGATTGATAGGCAGACAAGGAGTAGGCTTTCAGAGAGTATGGCCCAAATTTAAAGGCCTCAAGGCATTTTCCCATAGCCTACCCTCGATGCGGGCCTCGATGCGAGTCTCAAACTAGCCACTGAAAATATTGTTTTTTTTTACTGACTCATTTTGACTGTGAACGGAATTCCCAGACCTTGGCTAGGCACCCTCTATTTTGAGATGTCACCATTTGTTTATTCATCAATTCGCTCTTGTATCAGGCTGTTGCGTGAGTTTGGACAGATTAAGCCAACGATGAGCATGGACTAAAGTGTTTTTTTCCTTCTGTGAATGTTTCTCCTCTACATTTTACATTGACAAAAGGGTGATGTATAAAGCAGCCACAGTGTGCATTAGTAGGCCATCCTCATCCTTGATTATCTGGACCAGCATGTCCAAAACTAGGGAGTGGCTTGTTCATCTTGTAACTTTATAGGGACCTCAGACCTGAGACTTTTGATTTCCCTATTTAGGCATCTCCATTTGTCTACCCTTTGCTCAAATCTTTACTCGGACTTAAATTTGAGTGAGTATCCATCAAAATCCTCTCCAGTCCTTCACTCAAACTTGCCTCACTTTGAGTGTTTTTTTCCCCTTCAAATTTTGCCTCAAAGCTATGTGTATCCATTTCATTTCAACCCAGCTTTAAGGAGCGGAGGCTATTATGGATGTTTGAATCACCGGTTTTCTTTTTCTACTTATTTCTGATTTTGTTTTCAGGAAGTTGGCACTTTATTGAGAATGTTATCTCCTTTTGACTTCCAAACTGGTTTTTACAGAATAATTCTTGCAAATGCCAGGATCGTTGAAGTTTTATGACTGAACGATGTATTAGGTTTTGATGGAGTTCCAACTTTGTTCTCTTGTTAGATTATGAATATTCTCTGTGGGGACTTCCAGAAGACAGCATTGAGAAGTTGAAAGTTAAACATGAGGTTCACATCAGGGGTGCCCATAAGCTTGAAGAACTATGTTTCAAAAATGGTGGCATATACATCAAGCTTGGTCAACATATTGGTCAGCTGGTATGCATTTATTTGCACTTTCTTTTTCATCGGCATTCTTCCCTATCTTGTTTTTTTAGTCAGGGAGCTTGTTTTTTTCTTGGAGCAAGGAAATTCGGAACTTTCCTCTTTTATTTAAAGATTGTTTAGACTCTATGTTGCGGATAAGTCGTTGCTTTTAGAGTGAAATAATGGTCCTTATTGTGAGGGTTGAGTTTCAATCTTATTGCGAGTGCTAAATGTAAATTTTGTCTTGTATAGGAATACTTAGTACCTCAAGAGTATGTCAAGCGAATGAGAGAGTCTTTGTTGAATCGATGTCCAGTTTCATCTTATGATGAAGTTTGTGAAGTTGTCAAGAAGGAACTTGGGGGTACTCCGGATGAAGTATGTATCATTGGTCTAATTCATTTCCTGAACATTTAAATTTAATGGATGGGCTTCTTAGGAGCCTTTGCCGTGGTTTTTCAAACACTTGATTTGCCAAAGCACTGAGTAAGCTTCTCGTGTCTAGATGTTTTCCGAGTTTGATTCTGTCCCAATAGCAAGTGCCTCCCTTGCACAAGTTCATGTTGCTCGCACTCATGATGGGCAAAAAGTTGCTGTGAAGGTTAGAACTGCTGCATTTTTATTCATCACTGGACACAATGTCTATTTGCTAGTGCTTTATAATGAGATTTCCATTCTTTGGTTAAAATCCAGGTTCAGCATGCTCACATGACAGATACTGCAGCTGCAGATTATGCAACCGTGGAGCTAATTGTTAACACCTTGCATCGTTTTATTCCAACTTTTGATTACAGGTTTGTACATTGGATTGCTTTTCAGCCATAGTTTTCTAGCATTCTATATTTTCACATAGTTCTGTGGTCAAGATAAATCATTGTTCTTGGAACACTGCATAGATGCTTTTTATAGTTTGTGTACACCCACTTGCTTAGGAACATTGCACACTATACAGAAACGTGTTATGCTTCTTTATTGTACATTTGGATTGCATATGATGAACTATATAGGTAGCCACTTAAGAAAACGATCCTATCGTCAAACAGTCGTGAGTGTGCACTTAGGTGTCAGTGTGTGAGGTTTCAGGTTCAAGTTGAAGGAACGACGTTGGCCTGTCATAGTAATCTACCACTGCTAACGTACTAAAATCCTATCGTCTGACCAAAAAAGAAGAAGAAAACAATCCTACAGCAATATGTCTTACGTTTGGGGAAATAAGTGTGTTGGATCATCGTATTGAATTGAATTTGTTGATCTTTATTTGCAGGTGGTTGGTCGACGAAGTGCGCGAAAGTTTACCTAAGGCTAGTTGCTTAACGCCGAACTCTTGATTCCCGCCCCTTGCCCCTCAAAATTTTCTTATTTCTCATTTATTTGTAGCTGTTAATGTGGCATTATATTACTCTTTGGTCTTATCTTCTTTCGTTGATGGCTTGTGTAATAAGGAATTCAACATTCCATGTTTTCCCTATTTGTCTTTTTAAACTTCGAAGTATGAAGTATTATTATGTGAAGTTTTTTTATGAACATCTAAAATTTCCTTGGATTTTACGGAAGTATACACCAAATGGACCAATCTGCTAGAGACTATGATTATGTTTAGACAAGGCATGAGCTTTTTTGCAGTTATTGGGAAGGTTTAGGAACCTTTAGGTCCGGATTTCTAGCTTCACTCTTTTAGCTTCTTAATTTACTCATTATAGGCATCATGAAAATCGTTAAAGATGTTGGAGGATGCATGGTCGGCTTGCTATCAATTGTTATTCCGGTAGTTGGAAGTTTTAACACCGAAGAAAGAATGAATAGCATGTCTTACAAAGTCAAGAACTGAATAATGACAACAAATGTGGTAAGTGGTAGTGAATTTCCTTTCTAATTTTGTAGAACATCCGTATCTCTGTCTTTTTCCATAACATCCAACTTCCATGGGACTATAGTCAGGTGCTCTATTAACTTTTGCAAATTTAAGAATTCTGTAAATGAGCCTAACTACCAGAAAAAGAGACATTATAATGTATAATTCATCAATTCTGCTTTGGTAAGGTAAAAAGCATCACACTTTTGATGCCATTACAGGGATAGATCATGTGGTACTGCTTGGATGTGATTTACGTGTACTGTTTGTGACTTCAAACATGTGCGTCCAGTAATAATCCTGTTGACCACATACCTGGCATTCATTTAGTTATGTTTGAGCGTCTTTGCCAAAAATACGGATTCTTGAGATGATTTTTCTTGACAAGCTCTAAATTTGATAGTGCATTAAATTGAAGAACTGCTGTTACTTTAAGATATATATACTTTGAGCATGTAGCTGTCCTGAATGTCTAAATAAATCTTGATAAATGATAGCTGTGCTTACCAGGAGCTAGATTTCTTGGTTGAGGCCAAGAACAGCATAAAATGTATGGATAACTTTCGGAAGTTATCTCCTCATGTTGCAGACTATGTCTACGCCCCAAGGGTATACTGGAATTTAAGCACCTCAAAATTGTTGACTATGGAATTTATGGACGGCGCCCAAGTAACCGATGTGAAGAAAATTCAAGGACTTGGAATTCAGCCTAATGATGTAGCAAAACTTGTAAGTTCACAACCCTCGTGTGACATTTTGTTGATAGCTAGTGGGAGGTAATTTGGAAATTTGAATGCGAAGCATCCGAATTCATACATTTTTTTGGTTGAAGAGTTTTGTGGGCGAACATTTGAATATTTTTGGTGATTGAAATGACAGTGTTATCTATACTAGAGGACCTGTCAAGTGATTAATAACTGGCTGTCTGGCTTATAGGACCATTTGATTGGGTTGGTTATTTACCTAGACTCTTTGAACAGCAACGTAGGTCTTAAAACTCTATAATTGTTGATTTGTATGCTTTTGACTGCATAATTCATCGATTGAGGTCATTAAGTAGGAAATGCATTAGTTATTTTGGTTTTAGTGAAAATTTAGTGTATTTTATTGTTCAAAGACTAAGAAAGGAGGTTGATTTAATGTTTTGTAGCTCAGTCAAGCTTTTGCTGAAATGATGTTCAGACATGGGTTTGTTCACTGTGACCCACATGCTGCCAACTTACTTATTCGTCCATTGCCTTCTGGCAAGAGGAGCATTCTTGGTGAGTCATTTGTTTATGTTCATGTGAGCAACTGGGTAATCTGTTTTATACATGCACATCTTTGATCAGTTATCATAGCAGACGAGTTGTTAATTTTTTTACAATTGCATGACCATCTATGGCTTCAGTCAATGGGATAAAATTCTGTTTCTATTCTCATCGTGGATCTTTGTTGTGCTAGCATATAAAGCCAGTAATACACTATGGAGTATTTGTAATAAAGAGCAATCTGTTTTAACATGATCTGAATTTATGATTAAAATGTGGGCGATTATGTTGTCGGTTTTTTGGCGAAAGAACTGATTACGAGATGATGACACATGGCCTGATGCTGATTACATGTTCCTGTTATCCATGTTTACTACTTATCCGTTTCTCTCACATGTTCTACATTCACGAGTATTATGGATGGACTTTTCCTCTCTGATTTGTCACTTTCCCGTTTGCAGGCAAGAGAAAACCACAGTTGATACTTCTAGACCATGGGCTGTACAAAGAACTTGACCTCCCTACAAGAACCAACTATGCTGCACTCTGGAAGGTGCATAGTTTATTTTGCTACAAGGTCTCTATCCTTGTTCTTTTCTCTTGATTGTGATCTCATGTTGCACTGTTGTGTTCTATTACAGGCATTAATATTTTCTGATGCTCGTGGAATAAAGGAGAACAGTGTGAAATTGGGTGCTGGTGAAGATCTGTATGCATTGTTTGCAGGTGTTCTTACAATGAGACCTTGGAATAGGGTGATAGACCAATCTGTTGATCATCTGGCTCTACAAGGCGATGAAAGTGATCGGTCAGAACTACAGGTGTTCATCTGAACTGGAATGGTCCCTTTTCAGTTTTTGTGGAATGAAAGTTGAAACTCATCCCAAAGATGGGAAAATGGGTGTACAAGGAAAAATCTGAAGTTTTATCATATTTTGTAATTTGTTGTAGGTGCTTACTTTAAAGCTTCTTCAAAATGACAAAATTCATATGTTGTAACTGTTCCTTGGCAGATGTATGCTTCTCAATATTTCCTTCAAATCTCAGAGCTGCTTAGGAGACTTCCTCGTGTTATTCTGCTAATGCTGAAGACAAATGACTGCTTACGGGCAGTTAATAATTCACTGGTATGATTTCAAAACACGTCTTAGTTGAATGATATTTTAGTACTTCCTCTCTCTTTTTTCTTCCTTTCTTTTACTTAGTCGTACAAGTTTGAAGTTGTAGTTTACAATTGTATACACACACTAAGGTTTTCTTCGCATCCAATTTTGGGGAGTTTTTTTTTTTTTTTTTTCTTTATTGCCGGCATTGCATTGCTATTGAGCTGGAATCCTCTGATAGGGTATGGATTATGGTTGATGAAATATGGGCGTGCCAATTTGGTAACCTGGGATTTATGGGTTTTTTTATATCCTTGGTGAAGGCCACGCTTTATTTCGTGGTGTTTTATTCATTAGTCGGATTTTTTTATTGCATTGCATTGCCAACATTATTGAGTTGGGATCCCCCGATACAGAATGGATTATGGTCTATGGAATATTGGACTTTGCACTTTTGGTCACCTAGGTTTGTCATTATCGTTTGTTATCCTTGGTTACGGCCACCTTTACTTTCCAATCCGAGAATCTCATTACATCTCTTCTAAGATTATTCTATTTCTTCTAGTTTTTCGTAGGGATAAAGGATGGAAAACAAAGTACAATTCGTGCCATTCCATTAACTCAACATCTTGATCCGTTAACCAACTAGGATTAGCTTAGTTGTCCACTCTTGTACACTTTTATAGGAAAACATCTTGATCTGTACCATAGAACCTTTTTCATCCTATGACAAGAAAATTTGGAACACACTTTGCACCTCACTAATACTCTCAAGGGAAACATCTCTTCCACTTTTCTATATTTGCAGATAATCATTATATCTTTATTGGGTTTTCTGATCATCAAGTTAAATTTTTCATGTTTCTACTGCCTATTGTCTGTCAGAAAGGAAAAGTTGAAAGGTTTTGACTAGCTCTTAGAGGAGGCCTTTGATAATAGTTGAACGAATGAAATTTAAACCTAGTGTTGTAATGAGTTCCATGGATATATGAGGGCCCATCGTTAGGAGATTGTAACATGCTTTCACCTCTTTCCTGCCCCTCTTTCTTTACTCGATAGCAGCCTGCATCATCTAGTAATTGGAATTTGTTACGATCTTCTACAATTTTTTCTTGAAATTTTGCCCTGCATGTTTCTTTGGTTGGTATTAAGCATCATCATCCTGTACAACAGCTTGTCAAAATTGTTCAGATTGTCATTGGCAAGTTTCAACTTTTTTGACGTTTGCTTTTCCTGCTTCTTCAATAGTTGAAAGGATCTTCTCTTGAGACCTTTTTGATCATTGGAAGAGTTTCTTCGGAGGCACTCATCGAGACACAGTTGTCACAAAACAAGTCCTCTTTATATCGGATAAGTCTTTGGTTGGAGGAATTGTTGCTGGAAGTGCGACTGCTTGGAATGCAGATAGCCTTGTGGCTTTTACAACTCAGAAAAGCTTTATCCTTATGAAAGCAGTTATCACATTACCTTTTTTCGGGTTATACAAACTAACATTTTCAGGTATAAAGATGCATTCTTTGTCTCAGCAGCTCAGCTCTTCCATTTGGATGCATAGATGAGCTTAAGATTGAGAAACTGAGTTTTTTTCCCCTCCAAACAATAGGTGTATTCTTTTTGTTACTGAGCAGTTCTGTATTCTTTCAATTGGAAACATTGTGTTCATTTGCGAGTGGCAGGATTGGGAAACCCCATCAATGTTGTGGAGTATAGATAACAGTTAGTCTGTAACAAGATAATTATGTGGATGTTGAAATGTAATGCTCAATAAAATTTTGAAAATATTTGTCTTGAATTTTGTTACTAGAAAGTGTGAATATTTTGATTGCTGAAACTGGGGTAGACTTAAAAGTGCAGGTTCTTGGTAAAGCCAGTAAGTTTTGTATGTTGGGTACTGTTGTTACTTTACTGATTAGTACTCATTTATTTTTAGCCTTCTCAGTATTAGAAGTTGGAATCTGGAGATGAAATGGGAGCCATAACTATGAATGTTGTAATCCTGGAAAATAGTAAATTGCATGCGTAGCTTCGCCGTTGTTTTGTGTTACTGTTTGGGTGTGCACGAGAAATTGTTATGCCTAGCTGCTGGAACACAAGCAACCTGAACTCTACTTTGTTGACATCTCTCCTTTTTTCTCTTTTGTATTTGTAAAAATTATCAGGTCTGTGCAGGATATAATCTGCCAAGTTTGGATGTCAATTGACTCGATAATTGATTCAGAACTAGTTAAGTCGATGGTTAAATTAAGTTTAAACGCAAATATAAAGTTTAGTAAGTTTTGAACAAACTTTCATTGAAGGCAAGTTCAATGAAGTAAATTAAGTTTGAACGCATTTCAAGTTCTGAACAAACTTAACAAACCCTTCAAATTCTTTGAAATCGTTCTCAATTTCTTCAAAATGAAGAATTTTGCTTCTCTAACCATACTTGATTTACTTTCTTCAAAATAAAGAACGCAATTTGCTCAAATGAAGAACATTCTTCAAAATCTTTTGTACTATTCACCTCTAAAATTTACCCAACTTGTGTTATTTTTTTGGTACCAATGAAAGGTATCAACAAAACCTATAAATTGAGGGTAATATTGGATATATTCCAAAAATCTGATGTAGGTCATGAAAAAAAAAATTGATCAGCAATAAATTTATTAGTGAAATCTTGACATAGTATATCAAGATGGGGGAGAGGGGAGAGACTCCAAGGTTAAAGAAATTAACACTTAATGGGACAAGCCCAAAACACCTAATGGCCTAGCCCAAACAGGGCACACGAGATAAAACATTGAGGCCCAAAACAAGACACCCTAAACATCTTCTTCTATCGCCACCACCCTGCAACCTGCTCCCACCACATGCCACCGGCACACACCACCACCCAAACACCACGGCAACAGGCAACAGCGGAACACACAAGCCGTTAGGTCATGAAAAAAATTGGATGGAGACTTGAAGAAAATTTATGATGGGGTTGAATACAATGAAGAATTGGGTTAGAGGGATTATGAATAGTGACGTTCCTCATTTCCACATTTGAAATAAATAGCATTATTTTGAGTCTTCAATTTGAAAACATGGATTGGAGATGCTCTAATCTATCAGACTCATCTTTTATAAACCGACTCTACTCGTGTCAAAGTTCATTGTTCTTTTTTTATGGTTTTCTTTTACTCCTACAAACTACTACTATGGCCTCAAGGAATTGGAGATTAAAATGGAGCATTCAGATTTTGAATTCCTTTCCTTTTTTCCGATCCACTAACCATGTACGCGACCTTGAATGATATCGCGAGTAATGCCTTTTGGCTTCAAATAAAAATTGTCATGTGCAACAAAAAAAAAAAAAACTAGACAAGTCATAAGAGCATCTCCAACAGCCTCGCCTCTCCTCCAAATTGGAGGAATTGCCAAGCCAAAGGGCTCAAACCCTTCTCCGAGGAGCCTTGCCTTCCTCCTCGGCAAATTCCCCTTTGCACTATGAATCGCCACATCTACTGAGTCACTGTGGCCCTCGGTAGCAGCCTCTCTCTCTTAGCATTCCTAGTGACTTCGACGGTGATTATTCTGAGCACAATTCCGATTGTGCTCGGTTGGATTGAGTTTCAATCAAACAAAATTGACAAGGGAATATGATTTGGGTTTGGTTTAGAAAAATCAAAATGAATTTTTGTTTAGTTTGAGAAAAGACGGAACGAATTTTATTGGAGTTTTAGTCCGGTTTTCATTCTGAGAAGCCCTAATGAGATCTGTTTGTAAACCCTAATTTCCCTAATTGCTTAGAATGTTGGGGCTTTGATATATTTAGCTAGGCTATATTAGAAAATGACATTTTTTTCCTAGGCAAAATGCATAACTCCGATTATTCTTACTAATTAGTAGTATTAGTTTTTAGGCTAATTCCAAAATTCCTTTTGGATTGCTCTCTGCAGGTCCCATTTACCATCTTTTGACCGTGTATATCACTCCCTCCATTCCGAATTTCTTATCCATTAACGTCCATATGTGTCATTTATCAATTGCATATATCTTTTAATTTATAATATTTTTTACAATTTTAAAAATTTTGTTTAATAATACTCATCGAAAACTATCAAACCAGATTCATCTTTAATAGTACTATAATTTTATACATTTAAAATATGAACAATTTATTGAAGCGTCGTGAATAGTAAAAGTGGACAATAAATTTGAGACAGAGGGAATATATAAAATAAAATGAGAGATACAGTACAAAATGCTCTTTCGCAAGACTAGCAATAGTACTCCTATATATTTACCGGAAACAACTTTTCTTTTCAAAATAAAAATACATGTGGATTCAGTGGCTATGGGAAAATAGATTTCGATCATTGAATGACAACGCTAGATTCTTCTGCAACGGCTGAATCGAGCATGGACGACGACACCGGCTCCAACACCCACAACCACCACCAAACCCCAACCAAACCCAGTTCCTTAAACACCGCCGCAGCCACCACCACCAACGCCGTCCGCTCCCGCCCCGGCGGCGGGGAACTGGAGGACAACGACGTCGACAGAGACAACTTCGCCGAGGATGGCGGCGGTGGCGGCGAGGTCTGGGGTGCCTTCACCGAGAACTTCCGCGAGGTGCAGTCGGTACTGGATCGGAACCGCGTTCTGATTCAGCAGGTGAACGAGAATCACAGGTCGAAGAATCATAGCAATTTGGTGAAGAACGTTGCCCTAATTCAGGAGATCAACGGGAATATATCGAAGGTCGTGTCGCTCTACTCCGACCTCTCGTCGAATTTCTCGAGTGTGTTCCACAGTCGGGATGGTGGTCCGCAGACTTGAATCCGTTTTGGATTTCTGTAAATTCAGTCTACTATGTAATTGTATGTTTGTATCGTTCGATACGTTAGAAGTAGAACAATGTGGTGATGATGCTTGTTTGGTCTAGTTGTATCATGTATGCTTCTTGTGGTCAAGTGGAAGAGGATTATGTTCTTCACGACTCATATGTCCGGACCAACTCACACACAACTCGACTAATTCGATCAATCCTGTATCCGCTAACAAAATTCTACATCCGCTAACGAAACTCGTTTGAAGTCTGTACAAAATTCCGTATATATTGGCGTGCACAAGAGTTGACAGAAGTTTCGAGCAGTAGCAAATCCTGACTCTGAGTCTGAGGCGGTCATTGGATTCGGCTTTTCGTTACATCCACAATGAAGGCAACAATCAATTCTCATATTTCTCTTGAGCAGGTTAATGGAAGTGGCAGCTTTACTCTATGGCAAAGGAGGGTAAATGATATCCTTGTTCAACGGGGCTTGGCTAAAGCTTGAAAGGGAAGGATAAGAAAGAGACGATGAAAGAGGATGAATGGGAGGAGTTGGAGTGAAGGTGTGAGCATGATTTGACTCTGTATTGCTGATGATATTATCAACAATGTCATGAACGAGGATTCAACATCGGCCTTGTGGGAGAAGTTAGAAAAGCTCTATCTTGCGAAGAGCTTGACCAATAGCGGCAGCTATATCGGCTGAAGACGGAGGAAGGCGGGAATCTCACAGAGCATATGATCGTGTTTCCATTGGTTGCGTTGTGGTTGTGTTTGAATCTCGGTTCTTGGGTGCAATCCCAACAAGTGGTATTAGATTAATACCTTGGGGTTTTTCCGTTGTGATGCTGTTTTCATAGATTCCCTTTATTCTTTGTAATAGATTCTCTTTAATCTTTGTAATGTGTTTTCAAAGATTAATAAAGTTTCTTTTGCCGATCAAAAAAGATGATAATTACTACTACATTGTTAACAAGCTGAAGAGGAATATAGCCTGACGTGATTTAGGTAACTAGGCATGATATTCTAGATTGATGTGGTGATAATGCAATGACCTAGAATTAATTTACTCAAGGAAACAAGATTAGTTCCTGTGCAGCTGTCAAAGTTCGTTTATCGCCATTCGAGTGTGTGGATTTTTCCCTTGTGGAATACTTAGAGAATACAATGCAGCAGTAAAATCGAAGATTTGACAGAGAGCTTATCGTGACCTGGGCATTAAGATACAATACAGGAGTTAATTACATACGCCCGCCCTGACCTCCTTTTGCCCATTCAAGGGTGGACTTTGGTGTAGCTATGGGAATTCGTATTGATGACTACGATCAAGACGGTATGGAGAGTAGAAATGGGTTATGTAGGGCAGCTCATAATTATGTATTAACTCATACACAAAGCCGGTACGTATACAACACAAGTCTGCACGCATTGCGAGAGAGGGGAGCAGCAGTTTGTTACACTCATCACTCATGATTACTGTACAAGCCAAGATAAACAAATTCACAATGGTAGCTCAACGCTATCTGAAATGACAACTTTGCTCTTCGGCGCCCCACCGTCTGTCCCCTCACCTTCAATCTTGAAGACAACATCCATCCCAGAAAGCACTTTGCCAAACACAACGTGATGCCCATCCAACCTGCACGGAGAAAATAAAAGTAGATGCAGGAGTTCAAAAACTATCCCAGGCGTAATTTTGAAGGACAGCCAAATGCATTGTACTGATCCACCAGTAGGGCAGAATTGGCATATTCAGAGAGCTTAAATGTTACTAGATACTCAAGTTCTAACCTCGGTATGTCGCAATGCCAAATCACAAAGTGAACCCCTACTCTAGCGTTTTTTTACAAGTTAGGATGACGCTGCCCTTCTGGCCTACTTGCTATCATTTTCTATAAAACTATCTTTCAAGCAGCAGCATTTGACGCTATCAATGGTTCACCAATGACAATATCACACTAGCTTGCAACTTCCTTTTGTCCAATCCAAGGATAGAAAATCTCATATAAGAAACTGTTTCTCTAGTAGATTATAGAAGTATTACAGAGGGGGCAGAAAATAGTTAAATTACCAGCTAGTTGTTACTGTAGTAATGAAGAATTGTGATCCATTGGTGTCTGGTCCTCCATTTGCCATTGAAATAACTCCTGCGAGCAGGAAGTTACAAAAGAAAACATCAATAAAATTCCAGTGGTGTACCTTCCAGGTCCGAAAGCCTCAAGTTCAACATCAGATACAAACCGTTTACGTTTGGGTGGTTCGGAATTGGTTCTACACTTACCTGAGCCAGTGTGCTTCAGTTTAAAATTCTCATCAGCAAACTTGTCACCATAGATCGATTCTCCACCACGCCCATCACCTCGAGTAAAATCACCTCCCTGGATCATAAAACTGGGAATGATCCTATGGAACGCGCTCCCTTTGTAGTGGAGATGCTTCCCACTTTTTCCAGTTCCTTTCTCCCCTGAAATGACAGCGATTACTTGACATGATACTATGCAATCAACTCAAACAATGCCACCCAGTGGTCCCAGTCACAGTGTATTATTTTTCTCCCAGTTTGTGGTAATTAGTGAACGATTCATATTGCAGAACTACAATAACTTTCCCTAATCTACTTCCTACGAGCTGATCAAGAAGACAATGCTGTAAGCAATCTAGGACGTTAGCTATGATTCCAAATCAAAGGTCACATCTTACCACAAATGTTTACACTAAAGGAGGATTCTCAACAAAGGTATGTTTTACCGCTATTTAAAATAATTACAATTCGTTGATTCTGGTCTCTACAATTCACAAGGAGAATAGTAACGCATGAAATTGACATCCTCAATAATTGAATCAATAAAGGCACATAAAAGATAAACAAGGGAGTAAAAGTTACTTGGCTACCAGTGCAAAGAGCGCGGAAGTTTTCTGCATGGTAAACACACAAAATCAATCAGTTCCTTCCACAGTAATCCAAGTCAAGACATCAAATGTTTTCAGTTTTGTCTACGGTTGGATACAGTACCTGCAGTTTTTGGGACTGTTTTCCCAAAGAGACCAATGATAATACGGCCTGAAAACATATTGATCGTAAGTATGGAAGATAGAATACTAAGGGAGCATCAATGAGATTCACAATTTAGCATCACATGAAATATATGACTTCTGCTTTTACCGACCAAAAACCCCCTGAAAAGGAGGCAGAGTTGCCTCAAATTAGTTTTAAAATGGCGTGTCTTGGAATTCAGTGGGAATGAGTTCCTCTAACAGGTGCTTAAGATTATGTTTCTGACAAGTATCTTTTTTGAATGGCAGTCTCATGAAAGCCGAGTCATTTGATCTAAACAGCATTCGAGGCATGTAAAAGATCAACTAGTGGATGGAATCATGGAACTAAGCCGAAAGCCTCTTCGTATCAAACAATACCACTGATGTTGTTTGAAATTGTTTCTTCTTTTGCAGTGATACTTGAACGAGCAAAGAAACCTCAAGCATCATGTGCAAAGCACAATATATGGAAATCAGACGAGACAGCACATTAACTCTCAATAACATGGATTCAGGTGGTTTGGTACTTATGAGTGCACTCCTGGAAGCCCGCCCATTGAATTGTACCATACATCCAAGGGAAGACACACTTCTAAATAATCCTTGAATGTTTGTCTATCCCAAATCAACTAAAACCAGCGCCACATCCTAAACATACCTTTAATGTTGGCATGCTAGAGTCTAGACCAACAGTTAGTTGCCACACAAAGAGTGGAAGAGTGTGTAAGCGTAATCTTCTCATAGGCTCGTGAGAATTCCATACATTGCGTAGTTAGCCGAACCAGACTCTATTTGGCCCTCCCTTCGTGGGGCAGCCTAGAGCTAATGGATTACAAGTTGGGCACAATGCTAGTGGGCCGGACCGACAACACACCCAATCCGTGTAGCCCAATATGCTGAAACCGCATCCGGAGTCGGCGGTTTAGGGTCAGACCGAAAGAACCCGACCCGTGAGCTGATCTAGGAAGACGGTTAGAGGTGTTTTGAGTGTCACGCAGTAGGCACGTGGGCTCAGCCAAGTGACCGATGAGCATCACCCATGACATCACCAACCGAAGCTGTAATGAGTGATGTAGGGCGCTCGTGCCGTGCATGCATAACTTGGAGGAGAAGTACAAAACCACCTATAAATACTCTAGGATAAACCCCAGAGGAGGTACGCCATTCTTAATCTAAATTCTGTTTTGTACTCTCTTCTCCTCGTGCTAACTTGAGCATCGGAGTGACCTCCGGCATCCTTCGCCGGTGTGGCACTAACGGTTGCTGCGTTTTGTAGGCGCAGGGAGCTTGGAGGAAGACGGGTTGAACCGTTTGAGCAAATCGTGATCCACCACCTCACATAGTGCCACCCTAGTCCGAAAACAAGTGATCTAAACATCGCCTAATAAGTAAATAGACGAATAAACTCCAATTGCAGCAATATTACCAAAATACTGTCTTTAGCAATAACTCACGTTTCTCATTACTAGCTCTACTAGAGAGTACATTTTTCCAATGTTGTAGAAACTAAAGTGAAAATTTTGAACTGTAAAACTTGATAATAACTCGTGCATTGCATTGACTGTGGTTGTTTATGTCATTCCACACAAAAAAGAAACAAAAATAAATTGGAAGCAGAAAAGGTTAGGCATTTTCATATACTCAAACTTAATACTCGAAAGTAAATTGATCGACATGTGAGATTTTGAAGTACTACCAGAAGGCTTTCCACCAATCTCGACATCGAAGTAAACCTTGTGCGTTACTTCTTCTTCATTTCCCGAAGCTTTATTTTCCTACAAACAAATACTACCTCAAATTCATACTTCAAATGCAACAATTAATAGCCAATCAACAGTAAGATGAACTATAACTAAGTATAATATTAAGCAGTATGCAATGCAATACGGTGATTATGCGTTTCGTGAAGTAGAAGGTGACCTTGGTACTGAGTTCGCCGTCGTTGACCTTGTGCTCCGATGAGACTCCGTTGTCGTTCACTCGAGTCTACAAACAAAACCAATAAATCGGAAGCAGATCTGAAAACTGTGGGATGAGAATAGCTTTGAGTGTTGTACAATCAAAATAACAGAACAAAGACCTAGACAATTAATGAAGCAAATTATAATAACGCCACGATCGAATTGAGTACCAGAATGAGAGCTAGGGTTCCGACGAGAACCAGCGTCCAGAGGAGGGCTAGCGGAAGCAATCTGTTTCTGTTGATCATCTTCCAAATGATGGTTTCTCGAGTGCTGAAGGTAGGAGGGGCTCCGAGTAGCGCCAATTCTATTTTTGGTTGGTTGAGGATGTGTTAACTGGCATGAATTGGCGTTGGGTATTTTGTTTACTCAATGCGATTGAGATCTAGGACGAACAGGCCCGATCTCATCAGGCATCCTGACACATTTTTCATTTGGGACTTTTCCAATTGTTCAATTTTCTCATCAAATTTTCATGATCCAAACCATTCAATGTGTTTAAAACCTATTTTTAAGGGAACCCACGAGAAATCATCAAAATAAATTACCGGGAAGGGCTTGATCCGATCAATTTTTAATAAAACTGTACGTATATAGTTTTTATCAATAATTGATCGGATGGACCACTTCCCAGTAATTTTTTTTTTATGATTTCTTGCGAAAACTCGTAAAAACGTATTTTAAACACATTAAACGGTTCGGATCATGAAAATTTGATTAGAAAATAAGAGGTGTGGATGAAAACTCCATCAGGGATCCTTGATTGGATCCATTTCGCTACAACGAACTTAAGTTTTATTTTGATTTTTTTTCTTTAGCTTAACCATTGATGTAGTTACAGCATCCGGATCATGGTGTTGTGCAAGGTGTTGTGCGGTAAAACTATGTCGTTTTGGTTGATTTTTTTGCATAACTCTGAAGCTTCCAAGGGCCTTGTTTAGCGGAAGAAAAAATGACTACAAAATGCCTAAACCCGAAGTGCCTAAACTCACGCTACCCCAAAGAACTTAAATCCCCTAATTGAACCCAAAAATCGAATCCAAAAATTAACTCTCCAAATAGGGCTCGTGGAAGCTTTGGAGGTGTACTTAGAAAATGAGCAAAACGACGTAGTTTTGCTGCACAGCACCCCCAAACTAACCAAAATTGAACGCAATTCATTTTCTTGCGCCAAAATGCTAGATCTAATTTATGCTTCGACCACAATATACAATTAAAAAATAGTTATACCTATTAACACTAACAAACTATGCTTACATTTAAAATTAATAATAAGATACAAAATTACAAGTCTCTCAACTCGGGTATATCACATTTTGGTTTTTTGCTGCCTTAGTTATGGAAAGAAAAAAAGAACCCTTATATGATTCAGGCAAAACATAATAATCTATATTAGTATTGCAGAATGAGTTTTCGCGAGGATGAATATGAGTGTGACATGTGGCAGTAATGAAGACATGTGGATGTGACAAGTGGCGGAAATTGTTTGGCCAACAGGGTTATGGAGTTATTATAATTCTTGAATATCTAAAAGAATCCAGTAAGTTAACCAAATCCCTCCATTTACGGAATAATTTTTTAATGATGGAAATATATAGAGATCCTATTGATTAAGGCAAAAAGTGTGGTGATGAGGAAACCTTACACTAATATTTATGGTAATGACGAGTAAATTAATGCGTAACTAAAATTAATGAATAAAGAATGCAAGCCAAAAAAAAGAAGAAGAAGAAATTGAGAATGCAAACTTCATTTCCTTTAACGTAACTTTATTTCCATAACGTTAGTTTAACTCTGTTTGGATGCGAAATTAGAAATGAGTTAAACTTGGATCCATTTACCCATTAAAATAGAAGTAAGTTAAATTAATTTTTCTATCCAAAGAAGAGTTAAAGTAACTGAAAAAGTTAGTCCTATTTGTTAATTAGGAAATCTTTTTGAATTTCAAATTTATAAATTTTTTCCCATCCTATCTTCTAGAAATACTACATTTACCTATTTCTATAGATAGTTATCCAACTAGAATTAGAAATTCATAATCATTCAAATTTATCTCTTAAATTACACATCTTATGTTATAGAGATAGAAGTAGCTTGAATAGTTCTTCTGCAAGTGAATGTGAGATTCAAGGGTCTTTTTCAATTTGTTATTTTTTCCGCTGCTTAAATCATTTGGATGTGGCTTAGTTCAAGAAAGATCTAACTTTTTTTCACCATGTTGGGTTAATGTGCAGGCGGATGGATGATTTTCAAATATTTGCCCCATGACAAATTATAATGAGCATGAGAACAATTCGTAGTTCCATCAACCTTTTTTGTATGAGTAATTAGTTTCTTTTTTGTATGAGTATGGAAACTCATTAATATCGACTAATATCGTTTTATGTGTTTCGAATTCCAAGTGAATTCTTTCCTAACCTCTCTCTAACTCATTTGTAGGTTCATTTTTTAAGGATTGTCTTTCGGTACAAAAAGAACCAACTAGTTGGTAAACAAAGATTTTTTTCATGCTACTGCCAAGTTTTTAATTAGTTATAATGTCTTCATTTTTTATTTTTTTTATCTTGCATAGACATCGGCCCAACCGAAAAGGACAAAACAATAAATGTCAAAACGCTCGATCAAACGAAATGGTAGCCAAAGAAGCACATCGTGTAAGATCGTGCATATGCAATGAGAAGTTGGTCCGTGAAAACAACACCAACCACTCAATGGGTACGTAATTGCCACCTTCTTGACTTTTTGCATAAATTTCTTATTTTCTCTTGATGCAATTTTTATGCAGTTTATAATAGCCAAGTAAAACAAAAAAATTTGTTCTAGAGATTCACCAGGTCTAATTGATATATAACAACCTATTTCAGAATATTTTGAAAACTTGGCAGGGCAAAAAAATCTTTGTCTACCAACCAGTTGATTCCTTTCGTACCAAAATACAATCCTTAAAAAATGAACCTACAAATAAGATAGAGAGAACATTAGGACAGAATTCACTTGGAATTCGGAACACATAAAACGATATCAGTCTATACTAATGAGTTTCTGTACTCATACAAAAAAGAAGCTAATTACTTCGACAAAAAAGGTTTTAGGAACTATGGATTGTTCTCATGCTCATTATAATTTGCCATGGGGCAAATATTTCCAATCACATTTTATATTGAGCCTATATATATTTTAGAGCATCTAACCATTCTATTTTATTTCCTTTTCTTCTGGGACATTCTTGAGTTTCCTGCTTCATGTTTTATTTTCACATTTGTTCACCTTTTATCCTCTCTTTTTCAACCGTAGAAGGTAAAATGAAAAAAATTGCCCATCACTATTTTGCATGATGGATAGTCGCGTATCTTATATATAAGATTCACGATTGTGTTGTCATATAATAAATTTGAGAAAATTTTCCATCTATAAAACTATGTCAATAAACATGAAAATGAAAAGGAAAATAATGCAAGAGAAATGCAAAAATATTTAAGAATTTACTGCTGAAATAGCACGAAAGATGTAAGACATATATGGATGGTGAATTGGGGAGTGGTTTTAAGAGCCATAAAAAAGGCCAATAAATATGAAAATAATGCAAATATTATGGGAGGGAAATCAAAAGGTAAAAAGAATCCATATTATAACAAAAGCTTTCAAACTCATACGGATCCATGGGGATTTGTAAGTTTTCATCTGTAAGCTTTCAGACTCATACGGATCCACAACTTCCCGTCGTAGAAGTAATTTTTTCAGTACCTTGACTATCATTACTTAGCAAAGGTTAATAACTTTAGGAAATTTTTACAAATTTACAAATGACTACAAATTGAAAGGTTAACCACAACTCCCCGTTGATTAGTAAAGAATAAATCTAAAACCGATTTTGGTTTCTCTTGATATTCAAAAGTTTTAGTGCATAGCACGAGTTTTAAACTAATTGTGTACCAGAATTTGTCCCGTGCATAGCACGGGTTTCCTGCTAGTTGAAGTATGATTCTTTCTTCTATTGCTCTACATTTTGATTAAATTTCTATCAAATAGTTTAATGTTGCTATAATTAGATCTAATGACATAGATTAATGAGATTGGGGTTCCGCTTCTTCAAATAAGGTCCTGTTATTCCCCAAATAAGTAATGGTAGGATAGTAATAAATCAGGATACTCATATATATCGTAGGATACGCGATCATAAGATTTCTATACAAAAAAGGATACACGATAGGATTCGTATTGTTTTCCGAGAGAAACGATAAAAATTGTAACATACGTATCATGTATTGTAGGTTTTTAATATCTATATTGGTTATGGCAGCGGATCAATTGAATCCAAGGGATGGATACGCATATACTATATCGTAGGCTACGCGATCATAAGACTTCTATACAAAAAGAATACATTATAGGATTCGTATCGTTTTCTAAGAGAGGCGATACAAACCTTAAGATACGTATCATGTATTGTAGGTTTTTAGGTTTATATAGAAACAGATAAGGACTTCATAGTCTCCCAAAGATCCCTCCTATCCACCTCTAGATTTGACCATACACAAAGGAAACAAAAAAGAGCATCTGATCCTTAGTAAGAATTTTAGCCACCATGAGCTGAGAGGAAGAATAAACCGGATCTACTTGCAACAGTTGAGGATCCCAAGCCATCATAATTCTAGCAACTCTACTAGATGCCCTGCACTATCTGATTATGCCGTTCCAACAAAAAGATGGAACAGCTATTACCATGACGATATCCATTTTTGTCTAAGATTTTGAATTCAAAACTACAGCTAGCTCCATTCTTCCTAACTCGTTCTCAAGTGACTTTTTTTTCGGTACGTTTTACTTTTTGTAGTTTTTCGGGATTAATCATTCGTATCTATGGGAAGAATCAGAAAAATATGAAAATGTGGACCGAAGTTGAAAAAAGTTCATACAAGATGATATTTTAGACAAAAGAGACTAGTTGTTTCGGTTTTTTTTTCCCGTCTATAGTGAAATTTTTTTCCCTTTTGGTCATAATTTTTAACTCTTAGGCTCTTCTCGTCTAGATGGATGATTAATAAAAAAATAAATAAATCTAAACCGAATCTAACAAAAATTTGGAAAAAAACAAACAAAACACAAAAATAAAAATGACAAAAAAAAGTTTGGAAGAATGGAAAGACATTATCAATGGTCAATCATCCCAAAATATTGGATGAACTTGTGCATTGTGCAATGCAATTGTTGGCCCAAGTTGCCACCCCAAGACTTCAAACTTCAAAGAAACTGGGGAAGGTGTTGAAAAGAAAAAAAAATAATGTTATCTCGAGATCTGGTCTTCCTTTGATTTTAAATAATAAAAAGTACCGACGGCTTCTTAGGCCTCCGGTAGAGGCGCGTGACCGGTTGGAGGTTTGGCTAGAGATGG
Organism: Vaccinium vitis-idaea; assembly: GCA_963854785.1. Classification (NCBI taxonomy): domain Eukaryota; kingdom Viridiplantae; phylum Streptophyta; class Magnoliopsida; order Ericales; family Ericaceae; genus Vaccinium; species Vaccinium vitis-idaea. Next base: position 24,891,905 of record OY978220.1, read on the forward strand.
GCTGCTCAGCGACGAAGGGGAGTGTATCTTTTTTCTCGTTTCTTTTGTGTTTTGTCCGGCTTTAGGCCGGTTATGTCCGGCTTTAGGCCGGTTTTTGTCCGGATTTTGTCCGGTGTGTTCCGTTGGTTTGGTCATATGCTTTCTCGTTGTATTTCTGTGACCTATTGTCGTTGGAGTGTCCGATCTGTGGACTCCCAATCTTTCCCCATGGGAATCTTTGATGAATACTATCTCTCAACTTTTGACAAAAAAAAAAAAAATGTTGGTGCTGAATTGCCAAAGGTATTAGCTAGGTTCGGCGAATCCAATGTTGGTGCTGAATTGCCAAAGGTATTAGCTAGGTTCGGCGAATCCAATGTTACTCGGGCGAGTAATTAATAAAAGGTAATAATTTAAAAAAAATTAAAATACATTATTTCTTGTTTTTCAGGAAAAAAAATTGCACATAAAAATACATTACAAAACACAAAAGAGTGTTCATTTTTCAAAAAAAAATACTACTGTGTAAAAATCATTTCTCTTAATAAACTCCTAAAGTCATGCTTCACTAAATCACATTGAAAGCAACAACCTCGTTCATGTTGACCTGCTAGATATTATGATTTGACTAATCATAAATTTGGTACTTTATTTATTACTCCATCCGTCCCAATTTGTTGCGCCTGTTTTCTTTTTGGAACTTTTCAAAAAATTGTTTATATTTCATAATCTATAATATTTTTTACGATTTCGAAATCTTTGTTTTAAAAAATTAATTGAGATCTATCAAACAAAATCCATATTGACTATAAAAAAACATTATAGATTGAAAGATATAGGCGATTTTTTGAGACGTCCAAAAAAGGAAATAGACACAACAAATTGGGACGGAGGGAGTATATACTACAACTCACGCACGCGGCTACTCGGGGGGCTTGAAGTGGTAACATAAGGGCCGCAACGTGTCTATGTAGGGTTGGCAATGGGGACGGGGCGGGGCCGGAGACTACTATCCCCGTCCCCGAATCCCTCCCCCATCCCCGCCCCGCCCCGATCCACAATGGGGATTATTTTTCCCCCTCCATCCCCGCCCCAAACGGGGAACGGAGATCCAAACTAGGATTCAGGGAAATTCCAGAAGTCAAAATTCCAGAGAGCCAAACCGGGATTTAGCCATGAGGATGGAGGGCTTGGACGTCGGGATAGGCTTTGACCTCCATCGTCGATCTGCTTTCGAAGAAGTCATTGGTAACTGGTAAGTCGTCCCTGTACGGAGAGCTGATGTCCATTGTTTCACTGCAATAATTCGGAATCCAATTGAAAAAATGTGAGCCCTTGCGAGATAGATCGGTGGTTTGAGTGATCTGATTTTGGAGTGAGCGACACAAATCTTTGGAATTCGAAAATTTTGGGGAGAGAGAGAGAACCCGGTGACTGGTGAGTCGGCGGCCGGCGGGTGAATGGTGGCTGTGGTGACTGCGGCGGCTGTGAGAAGAGAAAAAAAAAGGATCTGGTTGAAGATGGGAAAGAGGAAAGAGTAGAGGTTTGAAAATAATAGAGAGGGGGCTTTCCAATCTCATCATGGTATAGCATTATTATCGAGGTCTGTGCTTGCCTTTTGGATTCCCAAAGTCAGGCGTGATATTTGTTGGGGTTTGGGCGGGATAATGCCGTGATTTTTATAATATATATATAATAAAATATAAAATCGGGGATTCGGGTTCGGATCGGATCGGATTTGGAGCGGGGACACACCTATCCCCGCCTCCGATCCAATCCCCGAATTTTAAAAAAAAAATCCGCAAATCCGACCCAATCTCCAAACAGATCTCCAAAACGCCAATCCATTCGGATCGGGGAGCGGATCAGATTCGAACGGGTCGGTGGAAATTGCCATCCCTATGTCTATGGGTACATCACACAGGGGTACCTCAAATGCAAACCAGTATATCCTGATTGTCCAAAAACAACGTTTCGAATTTGAAATGCTTTCTTAAGGGTCAAAAGCTACTTTTGAACAATCGGGATGTGCTGGTGTGCATTTAAGATATGTTTGGTGGTGTACACATATCAATTTTTGTAAGGGCTGCTAGCACAGCTGAGCGAATACAGTTTGATAACTACACGTGGTTGACTCCTATACCAATGTGTGACGATGAAAGCCCTAGAGTAATACTCCCTCCATCCCTTTTTAAATGATATGTTTGGGCATGCTTTTAAAATTGTTTTGCACCAAATTAAAGTACTCAATGAACACTTTAATTTCGTAAAATAAAAAATAAAAAAATTATATAAAAAAGTATGTTTTTTAGAGATTTGAAATTGCACGTATTCCGATAGTGATCACGTAAAAAAGGACGGAGGGAGTATGTGACTAGATGTGACAAATGGGTGAGTTGGGTTAAGTTTAAAAAGGTTGGTATAGGTTATGGGTTTTGACGGGTAAAATATTAGTCTATAATAGGCAGATTAAATATGGGTGGATCAAATATGGATCTTGCCCCCTCTTTTCCCAACATCACTCCTTTAGGACAATCGAATTTCTAAAACAACAAGACAATTGAATTTCTAAAACAACAAAACTCGACAAATATTAATGCATCATCGTATAGACTATTTTGGATCCTAAATTTGATTTTAGGAGATAAAATGTAGTTTTGATAAAATCTAGAATCCTCAAATGATTTAAGCAAAATTAGATTTTATCAAAACTAAATTTTATCTCATAAAATCATTTGGAAAACACCCCTTGGAGTTTATCAAAACTAGATTTATCATTTGGGAAGATAATATTATTTTATCACACCTAAAAGCAAAACTAAATTTTATCAAAATTAGATTTTATCTCATAAAATTAATTGAAGAACTTAGTGGATCGATATAAGTGATACTGAAAATAAGCATAAATAAAGTAACCGTGGTATAATTTATTTATACAAAATTCTACTCCTAATTGGATTGGTAGTTTGGGACTCCACTTAAATACAGCGAGAAAGAGAGGGGGAAAGTCCAAATCCCATCCCGATAAGTCTAATGAAAGAGCGAGAGAGAGAGAGAGAGTATGTGTGTGTGGGGGTGGGTATTGGGGGTTGGGGTTATAACCCATTTTGAACCCAACTAAACCCATGTAAATATGGGTGGGTTGGGTTATAAGTGGACAGACATAGATGAGTTCATGGATTGGGTTACAAATTGCCACCTCTATATGTGATGGTGCTCCAAGAGCAATTACTAATTATCTCATCGCAAGAGAGTACTCACTTTGTTTGCTATATAGTATTGTTTTTTATCGGCACAACAAGATATATATTAGAAACTTGAAGATACTCATACGCTTTAGCACTCTCGACTCACTCGATTGTTGGCCGTACTGGCAAATACTCTTACTAATTATCCCATCGCAAGAGGGTACTCACTCTATTTTGCTATATATATATATATACAAGAAGTTTCCTATGAGGGCTCCCTAAAAAAAAAAAAGTGCAGGAAAAACAGTTGTGAGCCGTTGGATCGCGTGAAGGGCGTAGGATCCAAAGGCCCACAATTGTTTTCCCACACTTTTTTTTTTAGGGAGCTCTCATAGGAAACTTCTTAATATATATATATAAAATTATCCAATAATGGCTCCCTCTAGGGGTGTAACCGGTTCGGTTAGGTTCGATTCTTGGGCGTTTTGAAGCGAACCGAGCAAAACTGGTTCGAAGAAAGTATGGAACCGAAACTGGCTTTGAAGAGATCTGTTTGGTTCTGGTTCGGTTCGTCCCGGTTCAGAAGTCGGTTCGGCTCAGGAGGAGAGGGAGAGAAATCAGCAGACGACACCCAAAAATTTCCGGATCAAGAGAGGGAGGAACACCCACAAAAACACGACACATACATACAAATGTCTACACAGATTTACACAAACTTACAGATTATTAGAGGAAAAAATAGAGAGAGAACTACATCTCACATATATACACCACAGAGAAGCCTTTAAATTATTTATAGATGTATATGCACAAATATATACACCACACATACATACAATCATACAAATCGAGAGAGAGAGGAGAAACCGGAGCCATCGACGACAGCACTCGCAATCGTCCGATCCACCATCGTCCATCGTCGGAGCCATCATCGTCCATCATCATCGTTAGATCTGTCGTCTACGCCTCGATTCTTCTTCTTCTTCAGAGAGAGAGAGTCTGAGAGAGGAATTAACAATTCATGATCTCTGTGTTGAAAGTTGAAACCGAGAGAGAGAGAGGGGGAGCAAGAAGAGTCGCCGCAAGGGTTGGGCTGGGAATGGGAAGGAAATGTTTTTACTTTAGGGTTAAGGAGTGAGCCGCTGAACATATAAGGAGTATATATATTTATTTTTATTTTTTTAATATATATATTAAAAACCGGTTCGGTTCGCCTGAAAAATCCCGAGAACTGGGAACCGAACCGGTTTCAAAATTTCTTAACTCCTACGAACCGAACCGAACCGAACCGAACCGGGAAATAAAAAAAAAAAAGCCCGAAAAAAGAAACCGGTTCGGTCCGGTTCTTGAATTTGGTTCGGTTCTCCATTTTTTTTGTTTAGCCCTAGCTCCCTCACTTTCTACGGTGAGGGAGTTTTTTGTTCGGGATTGAATTTCGACGAGCCGAACCGTTAGATGTGTTTAAAACGTGTTTTTAAGGTCCAATGCTAGGATTTGTAAAAAATAAAAAAAACTCGGAAGTGCTTCATCCGAACAGTTTTCGATAAAAATGTACATATACATTTTTACTGAAAACTGCTCGGATCAAGCCCTTCCAGATTATTTTTTTTACAAATCTTCACGTTGGACCTTAAAAACACGTTTTAAACACATCTAACGGTTCGGATCGTCGAAATTCAATCCCGAACAAAAACTCCCTCACCGTAGAAAGTGAGGGAGCCCTTACTAGATATGCTCTGATATATATATATATATATATGGATCCCGTTCTACTAAGGACTCCCTCAAACTCGTAATTTGCGGACCTCATGGATCGGGGTCGAATCTCGACGATCCGAACCGCTCAATGTGTTTAAAACGTGATTTTAAGGGTCACCGCGAGGATTCGTCCAAAAAAAATACTCCGAAGGGCTTCATTCGAGCAATTTTCGATAAATTATATATGTACGGTTATTATGAAAAACTGCTCGGATGAAGGCCTTTCGGGTATTTGTTTTTTGTGATTCCTCGCGTTGGCCATAGAAAACATGTTTTAAACACATTGAGCGGTTCGGATCGTCGAAATTTGGTCCGAAAAATAAAAAAAAGGGTGGTCCTCACGGAGGAGATCTTTGAGGGAGTCCTCAATAGAACATCTTCATATATATATATATATATCGCACTGTTTTGCTTTATAGTTACATAGAGCATTAATTCATACTCCCTCCGTCTCATTTTAATTGTTTAATTGAGAGTTTGCGGCTGAATATTTCATCGGTCAAACTTGTTTTTGCAAGAACCTCATTGGGGCTTTGGATCATGCATGAACTATCCTGATTTTAGCATCTATCATCCCGATTCATCAACAAAATATCAGGGGGCAAGTAGGGTCACTACCGTCTTCCACATCTATCCATTAAATTGGTTACTATTATATTTTCATTGTTCTTTGTGAATTTGACCACACTATTTTAAATAAAATTACCCCAAGCATGAAGCAATCCCACTGAAACTATAAACTTACCCTATTTTAACACTAGAATTTAAGGATCCGGGAAGGTGTTATGTGGTAGGTGTTGTGCTGCAAAACTACGTCGTTTTGTTTGATTTTTGTGCACATCTCCAAAGCTTCCAAGGGCCTCATTTGGAGGAAGAAAAAATCACTACAAAGTGCCTAAACCCTAAACCTAAAGTGCCTAAATCCAAGTGCCTAAACCTATTATATTCTACCCCAGAGAGCCTAAATTCCTTGAAATTGAACTCCAAAATTATACCCCAAAATTAAATCTCCAAACAAGGCCCTTGGATGTACCAAGAAAATGAGTAAAATGACGTAGTTTTGCCGCACAACATGGTGCACAACACCTACCGCACAACGCCTTCCCCGGATTCAGATTATTTCTCTAACGATAATTCTTTTGAATGGTAAAGTTTTTTGAATCTCAATATGCAATTCTCGATTGGGTTTTGCTAGTTACCACCCTTAGGGTGTTCCGAAAGTTTATTAAAATATTTTTTTTTCCTGCCTCGGTCAGTGAACTTTGCAAAGTGCAAACAGATTGTTCAGACTTCATAGTGATGTGATTGGTGTCCTCTTAACCTCCAACTTGCATGTCCTTTTACATGTGAAACGGAAGAATTTGGACCCAAAAAAAAAAAAAAAAAAGAAACGGTAGAAAAGTCATGCAAAGGACGGAAAATGATATGGGTTACACCATTTGTGCACCCCAAATGCACACCGAGACATGTCAGTCTCTCATAATACATCACATAAAAAATCGTGAAAAACTAATTTTTTCCAAAATATGGGTTAGTGAATTATATTTTTTGGTTGTGTAACTTGTGTTAGTGAATTATATATTTATATCAATTTTAAAAAAAATTTAAGTCATGAACAAAAAAATAAACAAGAGGGAAAAAGAAGTTACAAATTTTTTATTGATTTATTTGATTTGATTTTTTTTTATTTTTTTTTTATTTTTTGAGAGAGAGAGAGAGTTGGACAAAAAAAGAAAAAAAAAGTTAGAAATTGTTTTATAGAAATTAAATTATAATTATAGAAATTACCAAATTAAATTATAGAAATTATAGACATTATGAAATTAATTATAGAAATTAATAAATAATATAAATTAATCAAATTATAGAACTTATAGAAATTATCAAATTAAATTATAGAAATTGTGAAATTAAATTATAGAAATTAATAAATAATATAAATTATTCAGATTATAGAACTTATATTATAGAAGTTAATTTACGAAAATACTAAGTTTATTTAACTAAAATAAGCTAAACTTCATATGAACTATGAAAGATCCCGCAAGGTGTAAAAATTCAGACCTCAAACTCTAATTTTTGAAGTAAATTTCGACAATTTGAACCGTTACATGTGTTTAAAATGTGTTTTTAAGGTCCTATGAAAGGATTTAGCAAAAAATACTACCCGAAAGGGCTTGATCGGAGCATTTTTTTCATAAAATCGCTATATGAAAAATTGCTCCGATCAAGCCCTTCTGAGTAGTTTTTTTTTTCAAATCCTTTCGGTAGGACCTTAAAAACATGTTTTAAACACATCTAATGGTTCAGATTTTCAAGCAATAGATTAGATGGCCTTGGATTGGTGCATTATAGTGTTCAAATGCCACTGGAAGCACTGAGCGTGTTCCGATCATGTGGTTACCGACATCGGATGATCATCAATTTCGGGGAGAATGATAGAATTGATAAGATGTTAAATCGTATCGGTTTAGATCAAACATCCAATTAAACGAACTAGTATCCACCATTCAATGTTATACATTGAACATACTTAGTTATGAACAAATATATACTGCTATAGTCTAATGTACGTTAGCCACACGTTCTCAATACAATTTCGACGATCAACACCGACTATTTTGTTTTTCTTGGTGTTTTAATGAGCCTCACAAAAATTTGGACCAATCGGATTTTGAAAAACCCTTCATCGGGAGATTCCGGACGTGAGAATCATTAGTAGGAAAATATTTGTTAACTCCGATCTAGCATATAGAGATAAATAATTTACTTAATTTTTGACATGAATGATATAATCCCTCCTAGAAAAAAGATAGACGGTTCCGATTTTCTAAAAAAAACTCGAAAGGCACCCGAGTGATGTATTGTAATTTTACGAGGATTTTCCATACATGTGAATGCAATGCACTGCATACACACAATCACACACGCCATTTTTGGGTCCAAAATGGGCCGACGTGAGAATCATTGTAATTGACTATTTTGCTTTTTGGATTTTGTATTTTTGACTTTTTGAATTATATAGGTAACACTTCTAGTCCGGTCTTTCCGTTTCCGGTCCTCATGATTCAAATATTTTTTTGACGATCCGATCCGTCCAATGTGTTCAGAAGGTGTTTTCAAGGGTCCACGCGTGAAATCTTCAAAAAAAAAAATACCGGGAAGGGCTTGATCCAAACAGTTTTCGCAAAAAATATATATATACATTTTTTGCGAAAACTGCTTGGATCAAGCTCTTCCCGGTATTTTTTTTTTGAAGATTTCCCGCGTGGACCCTTGAAAACACCCTCTGAACACATTGGACGGCTCAGATCGTCAAATTTTTTTTTGGATCACCGAGGTCCGGACTAGAAGTGCCCTGTATATATATATATATATAGGAAGCTGATCTCCTAAGGGCTCCCTTATACAAAATTTGGTGCGGACCAAGCCATTTTTCAACTTTCCGAATCAAATTTTGACGATCCGAACCGCTCAATGTTTTTAAAATGCGTTTTCCAAGGTCCACGCGGGAAATCTTCAAAAAAAAATACCCGGAAAGGCTTGATCCAAACAGTTTTCGATAAAAGATTTCCCGCGTGGACCTTGGAAAACGCATTTTAAAAACATTGAGCGGTTCGGATCGTCAAAATTTGATCCGGAAAGGCTTGGTCCGCACCAAAAATGATACATACAACTACAGTATGCACTATGCCGAATTTTTTTTTACTAAACTTAACTAAAATAGGAATTCCAGAAAATCAACTACAGTATAGTTAATTTCTTATAAACACATATGGGATAAAATATAGAAATCTCATATTTAGGTCTGATTTGGGTAAATTGAAAAAACTGGTTTTTTGGCTTTTTTGGTTTTGTTCTTTTTCAAAAAAAAATTGCATTTGTTAGTTTTCGATCGATTTTTTGTGGTTTCTTGGCTTGTCTCGACGAGAGGAATCTAAAAACTATAAAATTATTAGCGAAACTTAAAGTTTTGTGATTCGCAGGTACAACTCATAAAGAACAGTGCAACATAGTGATTCGTCTTCATCATTGCGTGCACCTTTTTTCTTTTGTGTCAGATTTTTATAAACCGGTGAACCATGAATCCGGACACGGATTCAAAAAATAATAAATCGTAACTCGTGGTCCGGACACAAATTTTGATTTTGAAAGCAATATAAATATGTTTATTATATATAATTTAAAAAAATATATATATATGTATGTATATATAAATAATTTTATCACATTTATAAATATTGTCAATTTGATATAGAGTAATACTGTTATCTCCTATATATATTGTAAATTTTTTAATGTTCACTATTTTTTTTTTGTATTAAACTACCTTTGTTTCTATTCTACTATTATGTCACTAAACCAACCTGTAAGACTTTTGGTCCGGACACAGATTAGATTTTCTAAAAATCGTGACTCGCGTTAAAAAAAGTGAACAGTATAATTTTAATGCTTTGAAAGTTAAGGGGGTGTTCCGATAAAGGTGGTTTTAGAATAAATTGATTTTTTATGATTTTTATGTGATGTATTACGTGCTGTCTTGATTTTTAAAAATAATAATTTTTTGTTAGTGGAACACACCCTAAATGAGAAGGTCCACTCCAGATTGCGGAACTTGGGAAAAAATAGGGTGGGGCCTTCTTTGGCTAAAAAGTGGTTTTTGGTTTTTTGGTTTCGTCTTTATTCAAATTTTTTTTGCATTTGTTAGTTTCGCGTCAAGATTTTGCGGTTTCTGGATTCCTCTCGACGAAATAATCCAAGTATTTCGGCTTTATTCAAAAAAATTTGAGTTTTGACCATAATTTTATACTCGTTAGATTCGTCTCGCCGAGAGGAATCCAGAAACCACAAAATCTTGACGCGAAACTAACAAATGCAAAAAAAATTTGAATAAAGACGAAACTAAAAAATCAAAAAACCAAAAACCACTTTTTAGTCAAAGAAGGCCGTACTTCAATGTAATTGAGGTGGTGGCGCAGTTGGCTAGCGGGTAGGTCTCATAGCTTTCTGATGAGTACATCACTTCAACGCAGATGTAAGCAAGACATAATTGCCTGGGAAACATCAGCAAGGACAGTCCTATTCAGCGCGTGGGGTGCAATGCTGACCACCCTTAGGGTGTTTTCTAGCTTTTGCCTTCTCGATTAAGAAAACATATTTACAAACTTCTATGCATAATTCATGAATATCGAGACATTTTTTTGCATTACATCGCTTCCCTTAGAGTTGTCAATCACCGGCCAATAATTTTCAACTCATAACATGTACTTAATTTTTTTAATAGAAAATGCAGAGGAGATCAAGTATGTTTCGAAATGGATCCTGCTACGGGTACAAACGATTTTGTACAGAAAATGTACAAATCGCTCTCGGGGACCCACTTTTGGGTCCCACACGAGTGATCCGAACCGTTCATACGAAACGGCGTGATTTTGGTTCAAGCACTTCTAACCGTCTGATTGAGCTGAAATTTTGTGGAGCCCCTCGGAAAAATGTTCTAAAAATAATGAACGGTTCGGATCACTCGTGTGGGACCCAAAAGTGGGTCCCCGAGAGCGATTTGTACGTTTTCTGTACTAAATCGTCTGTACCCGTAGGATTACCGGTTTCGAAATATTGACTTCATTGCCAAATGCTTACCGCTCCGATCTTTGAGGGGGTCAAAAATATCCTTGATTGGACAGTTGTTTATGACTTTCACAATTATAAGAATACTTGGTCCTTAAAAATGGGAAATACTTGGTCCTTAAAAATGGGAAAATTATTCAGGGATTTGGAACCACTAGGTATGAGGCTTCGTGCTTTGCACGAAGTTAATGCCCGTTATTGACTATTAAGAGTAAAATTCTACAGTATAATTTTTTTTATTGAATTAACTCTATTAGTAGTTTAATTTGGCATAAAAATAAATAAAAAATTATATGAGGAAGTATTTTATTTTCTGATGTAAAGGATATTGCAAAACAACTCAATAAGCCAAATTAAAGGCCAATGATGTAAAATTCTAAAGTATAAAAAAATTTCATTTTTTTATCGTAAAGATCTCTATTAGTAGTTTAATTTGGTTTAAAAATAAATAAAAATTTATATGCGGAAGTACTTTATTTTATGATCCGAAGGATATTGCAAAGCAACTCAACAAGCCAACAATGTAAAATTCTAAAGTATAATTTTTTTTATATCAAATTAAAGATCTCTATTACTACTATAATTTGGTGCGAACAAAAATTTAAAATTATGCGTGGAAGTACTTTAATTTTTTATCTGAAGGAATTTCTCGACATGTGCAGTAAATAAAATTCTAAATATAATTTTTTTCATTTTTTTTTATCAAATTAAAGATCTCTATTAGTAGTTTAATTTGGTAGAAAAATAAATAAAAAAGTATATACGGAAGTACTTTATTTTCTTATCTGAAGGATATTACAAAGTAACTCAAAAAGCCAACAAGGTAAAATTCTAAAGTATAAAATTTTTCAATTTTTTTATCGAATTAAAGATCTCTGTTAGTAGTATAATTTGGTGCGAACAAAAAATTAAAATTATGTGCGGAAATACTTTATTTTTTGATCCGAAGGAATTTCTTGAAATGTGCAATAAAGACAATTGGGGACTAAAGAGCAAAAAAATAAAGCTTGGGAGGTAAATATGGAAAATGGGAAAAATTGCTTTAAAAGACATAAAAGGACATACACAACCAACATGGGGATCTCAAATTAAGGGATAAAATTAGAAAAATTGGCAAAAAGTGGTAAGCCATGGGTTTGGCTATTCTCTCTATATAATAGCCTTTGGATATGGATGTGGATATGGATATCATGGAATACTGGAATAGTCATCAGAATTTCCATTTGCTTGATTGAGTTATCTCATTCAAAAGCTAAAAAAGATACTCCTACTTTTGAGAAGGTGAAAAAGCAGGAGCAACTATCTCATAGAATTTAAAGTGAAACACTTATTCACACCTGTACACGTGTGTGGGGGAAACCGGAGGGGGAAGTGTCGGAGGAAAATCAGTATAAAAAAAAAAAAAAAATCAGTAACTGCTATGCATGGTTAATTATGGTGAATTTAAGGTGTAATTGTTTTCAAAGGGTAAATTTTTTAATTTTTTTGGTGAAGCCAGCCTCAATTTAGAGTCCCATATATCACGAATTATCCTGTCAAGGATCCCGGATTTTCCGGATTGAAGGGTTTTTCGGTGTTTTGATGCTTTTAAAAATTATTTTTGGGAAATCCGAGCCGTCCAATGTGTTCGAAAGGTGTTTTCCAAGGTCCACGCGGGAAATCTTCAAAAAAAAAAATACCGGGAAGGACTTGATCCAAGCAGTTTTTCGCAAAAACTGTACATTTACAGTTTTACGAAAAATTGCTTGGATCAAGCCCTTCCCGGTATTTTTTTTTAAAGATTTATCGCGTGGACCTTGGAAAACACCTTTTGAACACATGGACGGCTCGGATCGTCAAAAAAATATCGGGAAGGTGGAGTCCCGGATCCGGGACTCCCGGACTTGATCGGGCCTCATATATATCAAAGTGTGATCTCCCTTTACAATGGAAAAAAAAAAAAAAAAAAGGCCCAAAAAAAAGCAATTAACCAAAAATATCTTTTAAAAATTAAATTTTACCCAATGGGATAATCAAAACACATAAATAACTAAAGTCAGCAATGTTTGTCCAAAAATTGGCCCACATTGGCATAATCAAATTTAACAACCCCATCATTATTGTGTGACGTGTAATGTGTAACAACATTTTCTCAATAACCAAAACTTAATAACCAAATTTTGGCATTTGGATAATCAAAAGTAACAACATTTTCTCAATAACCAAATTTTGGCATGGTCAATTATGGTGAATTTAAGGTGTTATTGTTTCAAAGGGTAAAATTTGATTTTTTTTGGGTGAATAATTTGGGAATTAAAAAGTGTGAGCCAAAATTTAGAGTCCGTATATATCAAAGTGTGCTCTCCCTTTACAATGAAAAAAAAAAAGCCCCAAAAAAGGTGAAAAAGAGTTAGCTAGGGGGAGTTTCCCAAATGATAAAATCAACATTTGCTTTGCAATGCTAAAATCAATAGCGAATGTTGATTTTATCATTTTGAAAACTCCCCCTTAGATAAAATATATGATAGATATAAGATATCAGATAGTATATTTGTGTGAGAGAGCGTGATGTGTAAAGATTACAAAAATGCTACATGTACAACGACATTGTACAACATAGATGTAAAATATATTGTGAGACCCATCATTATTGGGTGACGTGTAATGTGTTTAAAATGTGTGTTAGAAATGGTGTGTACGTAATAAAGCTCAAATTAAAAATGTAATGAATTTATGAAATCTCTTGTTGCGTGTTAAATAAAGGAAGGAGAACAGAAAGATGGAAAAGGAGAGGACTGGGGTATTGATTTTGGATAGGCTTTACGTCCAAAATTCTGTAATGTATCAAAAGTGTTCACAACTAGGTTTTTCTATTAACGTGTCAATTTTACCTTCGTCTCAAGGCGTTTTGGCTTGCCAACTGCTATAACTTTCTTTTGAAGAAGTCTATTTTTCTCATAGGCAGGGACAGATCCAAAAAATTTGCATTAGTGGAGACACACAACTAGTAAAAATAAACGGTACATTTATAAATTCTTGAAATAATAAAATTTTGCCGCTAAAATAACATATTGATGACTATATATGTAGCTTCATCTTATAATTAACAGCAAGAAGTTAGTTATGGGAATCATGAAAATGTGTATCTAAAGACATGACACGTTTCTACTATGGAAATGTTTATTTAAACACATGTATATTCAAAGTTATTCGACACACGTGGATCTTTCAATATTATATGTCTGATACTATTTGACTTCAAGCGGTCTATTGTTTAACTCTGGATCGCTTCAAATGCTGCGGATGGATTTTTGGATTGCTTGAGACAAATATATGGCGTAAAGGTAATATTGGGTATAATTGAAGTTTTTATGAATGTTAATTTATTTTTACAAAATGAGTGGGGATCGTGCCCCCGATGGACCCCACATAGGGTCGTCCCTAATCATAGGGACAATGTTCGATCCATTCTTCCTAATTTTTTGTCTGGTATAATTTTCGGTTTTTTCTATTTTTCCTAATTTTTTCTTTACTTTTTTTCCTGTAATGTTTTAGATAATTATTCGTCACAACGAGAGGAATCAGAAAAAATATAAACGTGTACACCGAACCTCAAAAATATTCATATAAGATAACAAAAATACCAACAGTTTTGCATTTTTTCGACTTAGAGAACTTTTATTTTTTTTAGTCATAATTTTTCGCTTTTTAGACTTCTTTTGTTGTCTGTGAAAAAGAAAAAGGACTTCTTTTGTTGAGATGTATGATTGGTCTAAACATAAAGTATATAACGTGAATTTAAAAAAAAAAAACTAGCAAGGACTAACCAAAATACAAAAAAAAATAATAATAATAATAAAAAAAGTTAGTAAGACGAAAATGCGAGGAAAAAGGAACATGAAATGGCGGGAAAGCGTGTGAACGGCACACGGTAGTTAAGCATATTTTTAAAGTCCTAGGTGGTAGGAGTATCAAACAAAGGCGCGTCTGACGATTAAGCTACGAAACTCCCCCAAATACATATAAAAACTAAAAAGGCTTTACCTGACCGAGGAAAGGAAAGACCTCTCCTATTTCTTCATCACAAAAGTCGCCAACGTAAACCTCCCAATTAAATTTTAATTCTCTCTCTCCGTCATCTCCCTCCGGCAAAATCGAAACACCCATTTCACGGATTCTCTTTCTCCTTTACCTTCTTGTAATAAACTTCACTTTTCGATCAATCGATACATACATTGGATACACAGAGAGAGAGAGAGAGAGAGAATTCTAGAGAGAGATGGAGAGTAGGAAGAAACCGGGGAGTATAAATTACAAGATGTTTGGGTGCATAACGAGGAAGTTCAGGGTCCACGTGGCGGAGCCGCCGCCGGACGTGAAGGCGGCGTACGCCAAGTACGCGGGGAGTGGTGGATCGGAGATGTCGGCCGATCAGTTGGTACGGTTTCTCGTGGAGTTTCAACGGGACGAAGTTTGTAGTGTCTCCGATGCGGATCGAATCATCCACAATGTTCTCGATCGGAGACAACACCCGACCAAGTCCACCCGCCAAGGTCTCACTCTTGACGATTTTTTTCACTTCCTCCTCTTCGACGATCTCAATGGCCCTATCAGATCAGAGGTCCTCTCTCTCTCTCTCTCTCTCTCTCTCTCTCTCTCTCTCTCTCCATACATACATACATATATATGTGTGTATGTATTGCGCATTTGTATCCTTGAATTGAAGCTTTAATATATTGAACGTGCATAGATATTATATTAGATGTACAAGTTCGCGAAAGAGGGAAAAAATGGTAGATTGAAGTTTGGAGGTACAGGGGACCACTATTTCAGTGGTTAAAGTTTACGAGAGCAGTCATTTTATGCATATATTGCTAAATGTTAGGTCTGTCTATAGTCCTCCCAACGGATACTATTGGCTGTGTTCGTTTGATAGTTTTAGTTTAGTTTTGATGATGTCATCAGGTGTAATAAGTAGAGAGATAGAGAGAGAAATGAGGAAAATGATAATGTCATCAAAACTAAAACTAAAACTAAAACTAAACTGGGAAACAAACAAGAACAAGGCCATTATTGTTTACCTCTCAATAGGTATCAATTTATTTGATCTAGTCATTCATGAGTTTTAGTAACTGAAAACTAACTACTAGAAGTCTCTGTAATTGAAAGCTACTTTGAATAAATGAACTAGGAGTTCATGAATGCTGTTGCAGACTAAATATTATTTGGGCATAATACGGGACTCGGGAGAAAACATATTAAGATGCTTCGATCACTGCGACAAATTTTACTTGATGCGTTGGGGGTTAAGCATGGGGAAGGAATACTCATGGTTGGACTAAACTACGGCCCTGGAGAGGGCGAATTGGCAGATATGGGCTGATGTAGTTGATTATGGCCCTGGTATAATTTCAGCACTCCTAATAGCATTTTATGTTTTTACGGAGCAGTCCTTTTGTTTCCAAAAAGCAAAAGTGCAAAGTTCAATTCTATAAGCAAAGAGATGTGAACACCAAAATATCAATAGCGCATGACGTGGTGCCAATGGTAAGTAGTAAGTACCATGCTATTTGTTTTTCGACTGTCGATTGCCTGTCATAAATGAGTTTCCAGCAGTGGAATTATGGAATTATGTCCATGGCAAAGAGACTGAATCAAAGTTCATTGTTCTCCACAATGGCCTGTAACATATACTTAAAAGATACAATCAACTGGGCGAACTGGATCCATATAGTTGATCCCAAGTCAGTCGCATATAGGTCTTGAGTTGAGTTTCTTAACAATAAAAATCAATGCAAAGTCCATTCGAAATGTTTGAACGGCAAGCATTTGCGGATGTATAGAGGTAGTGCTTCTGCACCTTTGCTGTGGATCAGTGGCCTATTAGTAAGTAGTGTAAAATATAGTTCTAGTATTAAACTGGCTTGCCCAGACCGGACTTTCTGTGAAATGAGGACTCATGTCCCTCAAACAGGGGATTGGTTGAGGACACAAAATACGAATCCTGTTCTTGTAATACAAAGCAAAGCAAAGTAATGTACAGCATGAGAATCAAAAGAAATAGTCCATTACTATGAGTCTATGAGCACTGCTATTCTCATCAGTGATCATTCCCCTTTGACGAAGCTCATTATCCTTTAGATTCTAATTCAGTGACTAGGTTAATTGGGATTTCATTGTAACTCTTCTGTTATGGCCTATCTGCAACATGACCAGGATGACACTTGGGATGAGGAATGGGGTTCTGCTTTGCATCAATGTTACATGCTTCTGAGTACTCAAACATGCTTTTCTGCTATTATTACTCTGTGATCTTACTCACTGAGAATTTTGTTTTATGTTTGAATTTTAGATCTAGAGTGCCTTGAACAATCCGGTCAGACAAGTTTAAATCTTCTATTGACAACTTATGGCATTTCAGGTACACCATGATATGACTGCTCCGTTGCAACACTATTTTATATATACAGGGCACAATTCATACCTAAAAGGAAACCAACTGAGCAGTGAGTGCAGCAGCATACCAATCATAAAGGCTCTGCAAAGAGGTGTGAGGGTAATAGAGCTAGATTTGTGGCCAAATTCTGCGAAAGATGACGTTCATGTTCTTCATGGAAGGTATGGATTCATTCCAAATTGTTCCTTTTCTGAGTCGATCACCTACACACGTTTACATGGTGGTGGTTGTGTGGTAAATACTTTTCTTTGTGTACCTGGTCATGGATAGAATGTCATGATGGATATCTGCTTGACCGTCATTGAAAATCTCTAGACTTCAGCAAGCTTTTAAAATTTCTTTGAAGGGAAGCTTTTCAGAAATTTGGGTTTCTCTGTCATAGGCAATTTTCAGAACCAAATGTTGATTTTTCATGGGACACGTCATAGATGACATAATAACTGAATGAATCTAGGACCCTGACGACTCCTGTGTCGCTGATCAAATGCTTGAAGGCCATCAAAGAATATGCTTTTGTAAAATCTCCATACCCTGTCGTAATAACTTTGGAGGACCACCTTACAGCTGACCTTCAGGCTAAGGTTGCAGAGGTTAGCTTCTCCTCTACACCCTCTTTTACTTTCGCGCCTAAGAATTCCAACATAACTTCGGTTCAACTAACAAAATTAAAAATCCCTCCAGATGGTCACTCAAACTTTCGGAGAAATGTTGTATTTCCCCGAATCCAGGTCCTTAGAAGAATTCCCTTCACCAGAAGCCTTAAAATATCGAGTTATTCTTTCAACCAAACCACCAAAAGAATACCTTGAATGTAAGTCTCCAAGGGAAAGAGTAAATGGCTCGCAAACAGAGAGGTATTCATCTGATGAAGCAGGACTGGGAAAGGAGTCAGAGGACCAAATAGCTGAGCCAGATCCTGATGACAAGGTGAGCCTAAAACTAAATTTATTTCATCAGTTTATTATCTGGAAATGAATATTGCATGTTATGAGTTCTAAGACGCTTTATTACTTCCCCACCTTAAAATTTCGTTATTTATGGCAGAATGATACTGATCAAGACGATGACGACAGTGATGGCTCCGAGTCGAAATCATGCCAGCTAGGACCACCTCAATACAAGCATCTAATTGCAATTCATGCTGGGAAACCAAAGAAGGGGTTGAGAGAGGCATTAAGGGGCGGAATTGATAAAGTTGAACGCCTTAGCATGAGCGAAAAAGAACTGCAAAGGGCAGCTACATATTATGGAACTGATCTTGTGAGGTAGCCACGATGTTTTATTTGCTTATTAACTCCAAGAACTAAGTTCAAATATTAATTTTTCTGCAACAGTGGGCGAGTGGAATGCTGCTGCGTTTCTTTTTTATTTTATTTTGACATTCTCCTCTTACTTTTACAGGTTCACACAGAAGAATCTTCTGAGGATATATCCAAAGGGGATCCGGGTCACCTCCTCAAATTTCAAGCCTATTATTGCATGGATGCATGGAGCTCAGTTGGTTGCATTTAATATGCAGGTTGGTTTCAAGGTTCTGTTTAAATATTTATACCAGATGTGCAAACAACAATGGTAGAATGTAAGAGAGGCAGAAAGTACCTGACATGGGGTTTGTTCTCTCAAGTACTAAAACAGAAAATCAGGTTTACTGTTAAAATCTAAACTTGCTGACTGCATGTCAAATTTGTGGAGCATGCACTGCCTATAGCTGTAGTATGTGCTCCATGCACTAACCAACCTCCGTTGCGTAGTCATACTCGTTAGGCGGAGGTTACTTTCTGCTCTCTAGGCCTTGCTAAGCTCTTGTGTTTACTTCAGGCGTATCAGTTTCTAAACTTTAATATTTTACTCTATCTCATCAGATAAAAGCCCTTAAGTTGGATTTACTTTTCATGGGCTTGAGATTAAACTAGTGTGGGTGCCATATCCTCTATAATCATGATCTTTTATGTTCAACTCTATGATATTCCCTCTCTCTTCCCTCGTACATGTAGTTAATTGCTTTTGTTGCTTCATTGAGAATAGGGATATGGAAAATCACTCCGCTTGATGAATGGGATGTTCAGATCCAATGGAGGGTGTGGTTATGTGAAGAAACCTGATTTTCTCATGTTTAAAGGTCCAAATAATGAGGTGTTTGATCCTAAAACGGTACCGCTGGTGAAGAAAACTTTAAAAGTTAGTGACTCGAAATGGCTTGAAAGTGAATATCATTTGCCTGGTGATATATTGTATTGAAGTATTTGTCTTTCTTAACAGGTGAGAGTATATATGGGGGATGGATGGAGTCTGGATTTTAGTCCTAAACATTTTGACACGTACTCACCTCCGGACTTCTACACAAAGGTTAGTAGGGGTACATTCTGTTTTTCCTTTTTATTGGCTAATTGACTCAATTCTGGTCACTAGTCGGCATTTCTTGCTACTGCACTTCAGAAAAGCTCTACCAAAATCCTTTCATATCTCTTGTCTAATAGATACAGCTGGTTGATTTACATTTATTTGGCAAGTACACTTTCAAAAGTTCCAACCATTTCCAATATCTATGTGGAAACAAATGCTTGTGATAGTATGTAAATGTGGGAATCTGATGCTATTCAGATTTGTCCACTTTCTTACATAAGTTCCATTCATACATGTTTCAGTTGAAGCATAGCAAATTCATATATCATTCTACTGTTTGTTCTGGTTTGCAGGTTTATATTGTAGGAGTTCCAGCTGATTCATCCAAGAAGAAAACGAGGGTGATTGAGGATGACTGGGCTCCTGTTTGGGACGAAGAGTTCACATTCCCATTGACGGTTCCAGAACTGGCTCTGCTTCGAATTGAAGTCAGAGAACACGACAAGACAGAGAAGGACGACTTTGGTGGGCAGATTTGTTTGCCTGTCTCGGAGCTAAGACCTGGTATCCGAGCAGTCCCTCTCTGCGACGAGAAGGGGGAAAAATATAAATCAGTAAAGCTTCTTATGCGGTTTCAGTTTGTATGAGTTCGGGGTCATTTTTCTGTTTCTCATATACACACGCTAGAGCTCGTTACTAGATTATGTACTAGGGTTGTTGTCTTGCGATTTGGTGTAAAAGACGAGAGGAAATAGAATAAGTTAGTGGATGAAGATGGTTATGTTCTCTGTCAACCAATTTTGCTCTTTTGTAAATTTGTAAATTTGATAAGCAAATTTCTATGGTTTTTCCTTTTTTCCCACCAAACTAACTGGAGTGATTTGGAATGTTGTTATGTTTTTGCTGGGCCATTTTCATTAACTGGAACTTTTGGTAGTGCATGATGGTTGTTGAACTCTGACTAGGATGTGAATCCTCTCATGTGATTCACCACAGATCCATTCATATCACGAGCTCTTCATTTTATAGGTTTCGATGTATATCACGGAGAAAAATAAAAATCCACAAAAGCATAGTAAATCGCTAGCTGAACAACTTAAGGACTAAACCTCTTTATCTTAGGCTGGTCGGGAACTACAGTAAAAAACTTGCTTCTCATATAGCGGCAAGAGTAAGCCTTGACTTGCGAAAGTTGCGTCAGTTCAATTCTTTTTCATCAACCTTCTTTCGAGAGTGAAGTGAGATACCAATATTGATAAATGGAATAGCTGAAGAAATAACAGGGCCTGGGCCTTGGCAAAGCTCTGCCTGAGAGGAAGTCATAAATACACTTTTGAGAGAGCGAGCCAATCGAGCAAGTAGGGAAATGAGCGAATGACTAGGATGTAAATCCTCTCATGTGATTTACCATGGATCCATTCATATCACGAGCTCTTCATTTTATAGGTTTCGATATATACCACAGAGGGAAAAAAAAAAAAAAAAAAAGTTCGCCAAAGCATGGTAAATCGCTAGCTGTGGTCTAAAGCATGTTGAATTACGTGCAAAATGGCTAAATTATAGTAGTACAAGCTTAACGTGGAAAGTATCTTGAAATTGAGTGCGCAGAACTTTGTTTTGTTTTTTATTTTTTATTTTATTTTTGTTGATGAAAATGGAAATTGAGTGTGCAAAAGTTAATATGAATACGAGTAAGACAAAAAAAACCTTAGGCCTTCATTGTTATCACCCTTAATAAAAATTATTATACTCTCTCCATCCCTTTTAAGTGTTCATTATCAAAAATCGAGTGATCTTTATATTACAAACTAACTTTGGATTGCGAGAGTTCGAGAGAGAAGAAAGGAAATGGGGAGAAAATTGAATCTTTCGCATGTTTGGATGATCTAAGAGGTGAGAGAGGGTGAGAGAACAGAACCCCCTCAACGCCCAGTTTCCTTTCTCGCTAAAAGTGGCGCGACTCCGTGAAAAACGGATTGTCGTCGACTTCCTGCAGTCGTGCGGTCCATCCCATCGTCGGATCGTCGTCGTACTTGCACGGTTGTCTTCATCTCGTCAAGGTGAAACTAGATTTGTGATTTAAATTGAGTTTTGAAACTTTGATTTGGTCGCCGGAGAGAGTTTAGTCAACGGAATAGGAGGGAGAGACTTTGATTTCTCGCTGGTATCTGGATGACTGGGTGAGAAACTACACCCATTTCTTTTCTTTTCTCACTAATAAGAGAGATCACACCCCTTTCTTTTCTTTTCTTTTCTCATCTCACGGGCCAAAGAGTATTCTCATGTATGATTTCAGAATTATTTTCAAACCAATTCAAAGAAATCTTAATTTTGTACTATCTTATAGTGTAGTACAGTACAGTACTAATTTATTTGTCCGCGCGCGCGCAAACAGTTGAAAACACCAACTAGAAAAACGTAGGAGTAAAACAAACAAAAACCGAAACCCAACCAAACATCAGAGTCCTCCGAAATCCCCAAAATGACCTCATCAATCCACCTCCCACCTCCTCTCTCCTCCCCACCGGACTCCAACTCCGACTCCGACACCCCCAGCCCCACCACCTCCTCCTCTCTCCTCCACACCGACCTCTCCTCCACCATCTTCCGCTCCTACATCGAGATCTCCAATTCCAATCACTTCTCCCCCGACCTCGCCAAGATCCAATCCTTCCTAACCTCCTCCCGCTCCGGCGCTCTATCCTGCCTCATCTGCCTCGATCGCATCCGCCCCTCCGACCCCACCTGGTCCTGCACCTCCGGCTGCTCCGCCGTCTTCCACCTCCTTTGCATCCAGAGCTGGGCCCGCCAGTCCTCCGACCTCGCTGCTTCCCGCGCCGCCTCACGCCTCCCCATCTCCGCCTCCAAAGCCAACGAGATCTCCCTCTGGAACTGCCCTAAATGCCGCCTCGACTACCCCAAAACCCTAATCCCCAAAACTTACCTCTGCTTCTGCGGCAAATTAGAAAACCCCCCGCTTGATCCGTGGATCTTGCCCCACTCGTGTGGCGAGATTTGTAGCCGGAGTTTAAAGCACAATTGTGGGCATTTCTGTCTTCTGTTGTGCCACCCGGGACCCTGCCCGTCCTGCCCGAAGCTCGTGAAATCCCGGTGCTTTTGTGGCGCGGTGGAGGATGTTAGGCGGTGCGGGTTTAAGGATTTCTCATGCAATGGGGTTTGTTCTGGGTTATTGGATTGTGGAAAACACCGGTGTGGGGAAATTTGTCACGAGGGCGGGTGCCCACCGTGTAAGGCTAAGGGGGTTTATAAATGCCAATGCGGGAGGTTGGAGGAAGAGAGGGAGTGTTGCGATCGGGATTTCCGGTGTGGGACCCCTTGCAAGAAAATGCTCGGGTGTGGGAAGCATTTATGCGAGAGAGGGTGTCATGTGGGAGAATGCGGGGAATGCCTGCTCCAGGGGAAGCGAAGTTGCCCTTGTGGGAAGAGAGTTTTTGAAGGGATGGCTTGTGATGTTTTGGTGCCCCTTTGTGGGGCAACTTGTGGCAAGATGTTGAGTTGTGGTTATCACAGGTGCCCAGAGAGGTGCCACCGGGGACCTTGCGTTGAGACGTGCAGAGTTGTGGTTCTCAAGTCGTGCAGGTGTGGGAGCTTGAAGAAAGAGGTAAAGATCTTAGCCATTGTACTGAAATGGTTTTTATGTGTAGTGGTAGTAGGAATCGAACACTTTGAATTGAATATAGAATAGGTTCCTTGTTGTCAAGATTTGGCATGTGAGAGGAAGTGCCAGACTTTGCGCGATTGTGGACGCCATGCTTGTAAGCGGCGCTGCTGTGATGGCGATTGTCCCCCCTGCTCAGAGGTATGTCTTACTATGTCAATCAAATTGTTTGTTCTCTATTTGACAATTTTATGGCTCTGCTAAGTTTTGGAAGTGTCAGGTTTGTGATCGGAGACTTAGGTGTAAGAACCACAAATGTCCTGCTCCATGCCATAGGTATGTCATGCTGTTTTGATTCATTTTTGTACTCGTAGCATGTAAGAAGAAGGTTTCTTGCCTGCTTGTTACAACGAGGAGGATACACTAATAGTCCCACTACATTGTTTGCATAGGAAACCATTTTGGGATTTTAAAACTAATATGCACTGTTTCCTATAGTATTGTAGTCCGCCAACTTCTTGTTGGCGATACTCCTGTCCTTATTTTTGTTATTTGCTTTTCTTATTTTATTTTAACATGAGACTGTTGTTTTATGTTCTTTTAAGTATGTGAATTTGTCAACATCTCAACCATCTTAGCTCCCATGGAGTCTTTAGTCTTCTGGCTGTAGTGTACTGTGGATGGTTTGTGGAGATATCATGCAAATATGCTCATCTGAAGTAGCTACAGCAATTTTTGTTTTTGGTGCCATGAAGGGTGATGTCACAGATGGCCATTTATCTAGATATGAGATATCTGTTAGTTTACGCGTAACTTCAGAATTTGATGTTTGTTAGTTTACGCGTAGCTTTAGAATTTAATGTTTGTTAGTTTAGGCGTAGCTTTAGAATCTGATGTTTAACAAGTGATACATTAGTTTTGGAAAGCTTTTGGAAATTGAATAATTGGCAATTTGTAAGTTTCTGAATAGTATGTAATGCAACATACGATAATCATGAGAAAATTTTTCGTGTAGAGGTGCATGTGCTCCTTGCCCATTGATGGTGACAATTTCTTGTGCATGTGGAGAGACACACTTTGAGGTGAGAGCTTGGTTACTACAGTTTTTGTAATTCACTCTTCATAGTGTTTGATGAAGTACTTACATGCCTGTTGTAAATTGTATATAGTGCAGATGATTGGCAAAATCTTTTGTGAAAACTAGGAATGAACTTGACCCATTAACTTCTCTACCTTGTGGCTCTCGCCGTAGCTTCATGCATTGGTTTACCTCTTGCTTTCTACCTCAAACTTTGCTAACATAGGAAAGTTGGACTTAAGGCCATGCCATCTGCTTGAGTTGCCAAGTTTATTGTCCTTTACAAACTCACCATTCACAAACTGAAACAATTTCATAATTTATGAAGATATCTTGAGTTTGTTGGTGGAGTTTGATTAGAAAATTCTTCATGCAAACTGAATGATGGAGTTGGAGCGTAAAAAGCACAAATAATTTTAGACTTTTGCTTTACACCTCGGGATAATAATTAGGAAAAACAGTAGCTGATTTTCATTAAAAGCTATTTACTCATTGATTAATAATATTTCAAAAGTGTATTTAGTTAGGAAAACATCCATACAACCATGCCTGCCGAAATCCAACAAAAGAGAATTCGGTGAAATGACATCCAAAAGTTGAGCAAATCATCTGCATAACCCTGGCTTGATTACTGCGTATAGAACCATGACTTTAACTTTACGTTGGTGCTTTGCAATATCTCATTGTATGTATTGAGTTTCCAGTTAAGTTTTTGCTACTAGGCATTCACTGGTTTTATTGTTCTATGTTTAGAAATATTTTTCTGGCATATTTGTATCAGGTTCCTTGTGGTATTGAAATGGAACAGAAGCCCCCTAAATGTCCCAAACCATGTCTTGTAACTCCTTTATGCAGGCATGGATCAATTTGCAAGGTAGTGTTGGCTGTTCCTGCTTGGTCTCTGCATATGTCTTTATAGCAAAATGCTTCTGCAACTGCAAAAAAAATTGAGTTCTAAAGTCTTTAAATTTGGAAGCATTCGGGTCAATTCACACTTGTTAATTTTTTTCCCCAGTTCTCGTGCTTATATTCTATATATTGCAAACTTTGCACTGGCTAAACTTATGGGGTTAAGCAGTTGAGACCTCCCTCAATTCCTTAACTTATTGACAGACTGCTGTTTTTATATGTTGGTTTTAGCACTTTTACTTGGCTATCTTTTTTCTTTCTTTTTTTTTTTCCCAAAAAGGAACTGGGCTATCTATTGAGTCCTCACGGAGGAGATCTTTGAGGGAGTCCTTCATAGAACATCTTCCTATATATATATATATAGAGAGAGAGAGAGAGAGTCCCGATCTAGTCCGGGATCCCTAAGTCCGGGACTCATAGTTCCGAACCAAATTTTCATGATCCGAACCGTCCAATGTGTTTAAAATGTGTTTTCAAGGGTCCCCGTGAGAAATCATCCAAAAAAAATACCGGGAAGGGCTTGATCTAAGCAGTTTTTCATGAAACTGTATATGTACAGTTTTTGTGAAAAATTGCTCGGATCAAGCCCTTCCCGGTCAATTTTTTTTTATGATTTCTCGCGGGGACCCTTGAAAACACGTTTTAAACATATTGGACAGTTTGGATTATGCAAAAACAATTTTTAAAACCTTCAAAACACCCAAAAACCTTCAATCCGGGATCCTTGATTGGATCACCGGTGTGTATATATATATATAGATATATAGGAACAACTTCCAATAAGGGATCCTTATATAAAAATACCATGTGGACCTAGCCTTTTTTTGTGTTTCCGGACCAAATTTTGACAATCCGAACCGTTCAATGTTTTTAAAATGCATTTTTAAGGGCCTCCGCGAGGATTCGTCCAAAAAAAATAGCCGAAAGGGCTTCATCTGATCAGTTTGGGTTAAAAACGCCCTTAAAAATGCATTTTAAAAACATTGAACGGTTCGGATCGTCAAAATTTGGCTCGGAAAGGTGAGGTCCGCATTTTAACTTAGATAAGGGTCCCTTATTGGAAGTTTTTCATATATATATATGTAGGGAATACTTCTAAAACGGGATTCCCGTTTCCGGACCTCCATGATCCAAATATTTTTTTGACGATCCGATCCGTCCAATGTGTTCAGAAGGTGTTTTCAAGGGTTCACACGGGAAATCTTCAAAAAAAAAAAAATACCAGGAAGGGCTTGATCCAAGCAGTTTTCGCAAAAACTTTATATTTACAGTTTTTGCGAAAACTGCTTGGATCAAGCCCTTCCCGGTATTTTTTTTTTGAAGATTTCCCGCGTGGACCCTTGAAAACACCTTCTGAACACATTGGACGGCTCGGATTTTCCAAAAATAATTTGCAACACAAAAAAAATCATTTTTTTCTTATTTTCGGGAGGTGTG
Source organism: Vaccinium vitis-idaea (assembly GCA_963854785.1). Lineage (NCBI taxonomy): Eukaryota > Viridiplantae > Streptophyta > Magnoliopsida > Ericales > Ericaceae > Vaccinium > Vaccinium vitis-idaea. The sequence continues at coordinate 24,918,280 of OY978220.1, forward strand.
GACTAGAAGTTTTACATATATATATATTTATTTATTTTTATCACATTGATGTGTTTTCAGTCCTATTTGTATGTGTATCGGGTATAGTGAGGACATTTTTTTAGCACTCATGGTATAATTTACAGCATCATTTTGGTTAAGATGTTTTCTGAGCAACAATTCTCGTGTTTTCTTTTTCCAGCCTCACAAATGCCATTATGGAGCTTGCCCCCCATGTCGGCTAATCTGTCAAGAGGAATATCCTTGCGGCCACAAGTGCAAACTAAGGTTATCACTTGTGAAATTTTGCTTCCAGTGTTTGATGTTTATCTGCTTCCTAATTCTTCTCTTTTCTTGGGTAAAACTCTTCTTCTTTCTTGTCTGTCACATTTAGGTGTCATGGCCCAAAACCTCCAGCTAATCCAGAATTCACATTGAAACCAAAGAAAAAGAAGTTGAATAAGCAGAGTGACTGTACTCCTGGCTTGCCATGTCCCCCTTGCCCTGAACTAGTGTGGAGGCCATGTGTCGGTGAACACATGGGAGCAGAGAGGATGGTTGGTCTTGGATCTTTCCAAAAGCTGTTTTTTGTGAACGTTTCAACTTGCTTACTTTGTTTTGAAATGTGATACCTCGTTTTCTGTTGTCGATGTTTATATTGTTATCCTTTCTTCCTTGTTACAGATGATCTGCTCACACAAAGCAGAATTTTCATGCGAGCATTTGTGTGGCAATCCTCTTCCTTGCGGCAATCATTATTGCACAAAAACTTGTCATGCCCTCAAGATCGGGTCTTCATCATTGGGACGGCATGCAAGAGGCGAATCCTGTGAATATTGTGATCTTCCTTGCCAAAAGGTAAGGGGCTGTATGGCTTTATACTGCAGTTTCAGTAATGTGGTCTTTAATGTTTTAGTTTTTACTCACTGTGGCAAATATTTCTTTTGTAGCTTACAAGAAATATTTTTCTGCTGCAATTCCTTTTCATTTGATATTCTTGAATTGTCTTATTATTCAGGAGAGACAACCAACATGTCCACATCCTTGTCCCCAGCACTGTCATCCTGGTGAATGTCCGCCTTGCAAAGTTTTGATCAAAAGATCATGTCACTGTGGTTCCATGGTTCATGTTTTTGAGTGCCTCTACTACAACAGCTTGCCCGAAAAGGAACAGATTGCTGTTCGTTCTTGTCGAGGGCCTTGCCATCGGTAGTCATGCTTTTTCTGCTTTTCTTGTCTTTTCCTTTTTTTTGTTGCTTTTTGGCCAATCACCTTTTCCTCTTTCTTTGGATCTTTTGGTATTCCTACTGAGGCAGGAAAGCTTATTATATCATGTCTCCGATCTTGTGGCATCCCTATCAAAGCAGAAAAGTTTACATTTTACAAAGTAGATACCGCTAGGCACTAGCTGAATAGAAAGTACAGAAGACTCTTATGGTCAATTTATAATGAGTTTACTCTTGTTTTTTTGTTGGCATGCAGAAAATTGCCTTACTGTACTCATCTATGCCCAGAGATATGTCATCCTGGTCAATGCCCTGCACCTGAGAAATGCTCTAAAAAGGTAATATTTACTGTATCACGATTGTGCATAGTTCTGGCATAAGTAGTCAATAATCTGTTTATTGTATATGTTTAGTTTGAAACCTGTCTCCTGTTTTTCAAGAATGTAATGCCCAACAGAAATAAGATTTTTGATTTTAGTGTCCACATGTATCAATAGAAGTACTAAGACGTATCAAAGAAGCCTTAATCTAATCCCACAGTGGAGTAGAGACTAGAGAGCAGCTTCTGAGCTCATTCATTATCTCGAATTGTTGAGATAGAATCACAAAAATAAAATAGCTAACCTTACTGTTTGGATAAACTGTTATTGACACAGGAAAATTCTAAAACACATATCACTGATGTTGGAAGGTCTCCAGGAAGTAACAAATTAAGTTTCCATTTTGTTTGCTCATACAACTGACTGATAATACATGTTCATAAGCAGTATATTACTGAGTTCATTTCTTAGAAGAATTATCTCTTAACTGTTAAGTCGATCTATTTCAAAGTTCAAAAATTCTCAACCGCGTGAAGACGGTTCAGGATGCCAGTTGTGATTCAGACACTATTAAAGCAATTCTTATTTCTCATTTGCTAGAACTAAAGAATAACTTTTTTAATCATGTCATTGCCTGTAAAGCAATATTGCACATATAGATGCCTCATCTAGTTGAATTTTTTTGGAGCATATGTAGACCCTAACAATGTCACCTACCCGTTTCTGATTAATTTACAAATTATATCCATCTTCTTGAAGGTTACTGTTCGTTGTAGATGCCAAACCTTGAAAAAGGAATGGTTGTGTCAAGATGTTCAAGCAGCCTATCGGGGTGCCGGTAGTGATCCTAAAGATGTATATAAAAGTCAATACGGATTGGGACTTCTTCCTTGTAATTCTGGTTGCAGGAGTAAAGTACAGGTCACGGTTGCGGATTTGCAACAACGCAAATCTCCAGTTTCAGAGGTAATTCATGTATACCTTCGATTTGTTTTTTTCATTTTTCTTGATAAAACTGTTTGCCTTTGATGGAGATCCAATTATTTTGTGAACATTTAGCACAATAAGATGACAGCATTCTGACAAGGGTACCCCTCTGATCTGTATCCCTCTTCAATTTGAAGCACAAAATCCAGTGCTATTGATTTAATACTTTTGTAGAATAAAAATGCCATCTTCAAGAAATATAATTCAGCGTTCTAGGAATGGAATGCATCGTAAACTACTTGAACAGCCACTGAAATCTGATTTTTTTTAGTCGTATTTTATCATGTTACAGTATAATCGGCAAAAGTAAATAGAACTGAGGTGCAATGAAACTCGTCATGAAAGCTGCCTAACTTAAAACTTTTTTGGAAGGACCACAACTATCCATGAAAAACCTGTAATATGAGATAGGCTCAGCACAAATACCCTGCATATACTTGTACTTTCGTGAATTGCTCTATAAATTCTGGCGACATCATGCTGGAGAACCTGTGTTCCCATTGGTTGAAAAAGTTTGATACCACGATGAGGACAGCTACATACAGATAAATTAGTGTCTCGCAATGGGCTTTTGCAACTGCCAGTATACTAGAAGAAATAAGGTTTCAATGAGGGTTGCTCATGAAGTTTCTTGGTAATAGTATCGGAGACATTGGACTGAATCATTCCTTGATTGATTTTTTGAGGCTTAATGAGTCACAACAGCAACTCCTACTGTGTTACCCTGTTGCCTTTGAACCGAAAGAAGAGGAATCTGCCTGCAAAATGTAGGAATCTCAAAAGCAAACTTGTTTTTTTGTTTCGAGCTTTGGTTCTCTTAGAGGCTGGTGATGCAAGCCCGTGACTTATAAAACCTGAAAAGCTCATGACTCATCTTTTATGGTTTGTTATACAGACCAGAGGCTGGGGTGGGCTTCGTCCACCTGTGTCCCTATCATGTACCTATCTGTGCCGTGTACTTGCTTTCTGCATTGTATAATTTGCACTTCTTTTGCCGAGTCACCCCTTCATGGCAAACAAGCATCCCTACCAATGGTGACGATGTGGAGATGATATGCATTTACTTTTGTGCAAGGACTCATATTTCAGAGAGACTGGGCTTAAATAAATGTCATCCACCATAGATTGGGGTTGGAGGAAGTTGAAATTGCTGTGTAAATGACCTTTGTGCAATCTTGCATGATTAAGATTGGAAATTATTTATTATACCTTGGCTCTCTATTGGTGATCTAATTGAAAGTCTTTATTGATGAATCCATTCACTGAGCTAATTTCAATTTTCATGTTTGTTTCTCTCTTAGAATAAGGAGCCGGATCCTGAAAGTTATGTACCCAAACGGAGAAAAAGACGTGAGCGGACAAAAGAATCGAAACAAATATCAAGATTTCAGGTTTTTTTCCCCTTCCATTTTTTACAGTTGAAGCAAGCATTGATCCATGCTGCTTTATTTGCATAACAACGAAAACTACTCGTTTGAACAGAAAATCACGGCTACTGTGTGGAGGATTCTTCTATTTGTTTTCCTTCTATTGGCTCTGGCAGCAGCAATTTATTATGGTTACAAGGGTCTCTTGTGGCTCTCTGATTGGATGAATGAAGCTGAAGTGCAAAGACAAAGAAGAAGGAACCCCCGGATCTGACAAAAACACATTGTATACTAATAGGAATTAACATGAAGGTTAGTGAATTTAGCTTTCTTTGGTTGGACCCTCTTCGAATAAATTATCTATCTTGTTTTGTTTACGATTGCTCACGACCAATGTTCTAGAAGCAGCTTGAAAGATGGTCTGAATTTTGGATTTATTTTTCAATTACCTAGTCTCCTTTGAAACTTGAAAGCATTGTATTTTGATTTCTATTGCAAATGAAATATGCATTATCTCCTACCAACTCATTACTGCACCACTGTTTTTCAGAAGAACTTGGTGCTTAGATTATTGAGTTTAGCTGGGATGATTAGAGAATGGGTCGGCACGGAGAAATTACGGTTTGCGCTTAAGAGTTAAGCTTCACTTCAGTGGCGCTGTGTGGATTTATTACCTCTGAATAAAAGACAGCACGTGCACACGAAATTTAAGCTATGAACGCTGATACTCCGGTGTTAGACTTGAACTTGGGTCAAGGAAAACGTCATACCATCTCTATCAACGATGAATCAAATTCGAGTCATGCCAAAAATCTCTGACAAGGTGTATGCCTAAATTTCTCAAATCAGAGAAATATACTAGTGTTCTCAGAATGCAATGTGGCAGTGTTCCTGCTCGGTGGCAGGACGCCATGTGCCAAGTTGCTGAAAATGTTTAGTTTGTGTTTAAGTTGCTCATAAACCGCTAAGAACCTTGTATCGTGCCGAGACAAATGAAGACAGGTATAATTGAAAGAATGGTTACTGTTAAGATACTGCATTGATTGGTAAAAATGTGTTCATTTTTCTGGATAATTATTTGTTCAGATAAGAGGATGTAATTATTTGAGCTAAAAGGGCTGCAGTTTCTTTTCTTATACTAGTACATTGTGGGGGTCTTTCTTTTGTGTACAGTATTAAAAATCAAAGCATATTACTAAAGAATAGGTTTTCCACACTCTAGTTTTTGCTACTATTTTCTTATTTTCTTTGATTTCGGCTTGATTGTTATGTGGCCAGCTTTAGGGCAAATTGGTTGAGTTTGATAATAAAAAAACCAGGTTTCTACTAATACTTGTACAAACAACTGCACAAACTCTCTCACATGGGATATGTGAGACCTATCCCTAATACGTGGGTCCCACACATCCTATGTTAGAGAGTGTGTAATTGTTGATACAAGTGTTAGTGCCTATATGTTTTCTCCTTAGACAACAGAGAGTAATAAATGTCTCACCGCACTAGGCTTGGGCCATCATCATTGAGCTCGTCCTTGCTAATTCCCAACTATCAACTACTAGCTCATAAACGAGACCCAACTCATAAACACCCAATACACAACGCCCAAGAAAGCCAGTGTGATCTGAATCGTTCAGGTTTGATGTTTTTCGTTGAGAATTTTAGTCATATAAATTTACCAATTTTTTTTTTATTGCATAAATACACTAACTCAATGATTTCTATTAAATGAATGATTTTGAGGATCAAAATGAACCAAAAAAGGACCGGAAAATCTCAGAACTTGACTAATCCAGCTTTTTTAGAACCTGGAGAAAGTCCAGTCCAAAGGAGAAAAAAAAAAAATCCGGTAAGAAAGTAGGTTGATCACTAAAATATGTACTAGTTTTAGGGACCAATCATTGTGGTTGCCAAAGCTAAATTTTGGTTGGCAAAGAGATTTTGGGACAATATTCACTTGTCACAAGGTTTGCGCTTAAAACGATGTGAGAACCCTCACACCAGAGGCCCAGGAATCTGAAGTACGATGAATATTTTTAGTCAAAATTTTGAAAAATGATAATTCAAATTTTAGAGGGAAAGTGTTGAATGTTGAGGTTTGAAGTGAAAAATAGAGTAATGGGTTGGAGTTGGCTTGAATAGTGTATTCCTTCAAATTTACTTTTTCTCATAAAATATATTACTATATTAATTCTCTAAACCGAAGAAATGAAAGGTGAAACCATTGAAATGAAGGATTGGGTTGGAAATGCTTAGGGCATCTTCAACCCACCCTCCATAACTCCATTTTTGCCTCCATTCCTCTATTTTGGAGGAAATCCTCTTTCCAACGCATCATCCATTTTCTCCTCCATTTTGGAGAATTGTTTTTCACCCTCCAAATATGGAGGATCAAAAAATTATGGAGGATCACATCCATTTCACTATTCATCCTTCCAAATTCCTCTAATGTTCTTTTTTTGTCCTCACCCTCTAATGATACAACCAATATGTTTGAGAAATGGAGGAATGAAGATTATTGGGTTGGAGCTTAGATGAATAGTGAAATCCTTCAAATTCACTTTTTGGATATAAAATTATACGGAGTATTTTGATCCTCCAGAATGGAGGAATGGAGATTTGTGGGTTGTTTACAGACCAAGGTTTACTAGTGAATTTGACTTTTGTATCTAAAAGACCATTTTCAGAGACCATCTTATATATTATTGTTGAATGACTTTTTGTGAGGAGGAACGTGGACATGACACGTGTCCCTTAGTTTTTTTTTTTTTTTTTTGCATTAGAAATTCCAATAAAATATCTTACTGGTATCATTCTCTCTAAAATGATTGATTTCCAAATCATTCTATTATATTAGATCCCGCTCAAATACATCAAGAAAATAAAAAGTAAAATCTAAAGTCTCGAGAGTCCGAATACAATACGATAATTCCTTATTTATTATAGAAAGTAACCCTTTTTTTTTTGTTTTGAGGTTTGCTCTCATCTAAGGTCTCAGGTTCGATTTCCCTTGCAACAAACTCTTGGGGCTACTGGGGGTTATGCGCAATCGTTACCTCCAATGGCCCGAAATTAGTTGAGGTGTGTGCAAGCTAACCCAGACATCAAGTTATCCAAAAAAAAAAAGGATAAGTAATCGGTGTTTTTGCTGAAATTGAAGTATAATAACATCAAGAGGATATCAATTATATATTTATGGTGTGGTAAGAAAACTAAATTCATCCCCTTCTTTAAGGTCCACATAACCAAAACTAGATTTCATCAATCAGTTCAGAAATGAAATGATAAGTCTTCTTAACAAATTAAGAAGAGTAACCCTCTCGCTCTTTAATATGTAAGAATTCATCTCCCAGGCAAGCTTCTATTACCATTTTTTCAACTCAATTTGAATTACAAGTGACAATAAAAGGAACAAACATTGCCTAGCTACAAACTGCCCCCAAACTTGGCCTTAATGCTTCTCTTTCAAGTTATTTTCTTATGCTTCAATAGCATGCTTATGTATAACGTATAATGCTCTCTTTTTAAATTTGATATTTGTCGCAACTATATACGGTATTATGTATGGTTGATTGGTCACCAAAGTAATATGAAACATATAAGTGTGAGGGCACCCTCACTTCAAGAGCTAACTTTTTGGGTTGAGTTCTATCCAAGACCGTGTAAGGTAACCATGGCGAAGAAGGTGCTTGTAAACTGCTTGTCAATATAGTGGATGCATGTTACTTGTCGCTTGTTGATTGGGGCTTTTGTTCTAAAGTAACCTAGTAGCTAATAGAAGTATAGGGCAGTAATGTGTTTTGAATGAAATTTCAGATTTAAGTGTTTTGTTATAGCCTTATTGTGTTGCCATTAGGGCGCGGTTTTGAGCCTCATAGCTCGTGCATTTCAAGCCTTGTTGTTTTGTTGTAGCCTTATTGTGTTGCCTTTTAGGGCTTGGTTTGAGCCCCATAGCTCAGGCATTTCAAGCCTTGGTCACTGGATTCTGCAAGAACGAGTCCCAAAAATATAGGATTCCTACATAGTTTCGGCCTTGATCCGTGCTAGTCGGGTCCATCTACGGTTGTACTTGCCGAAACCTCCAACCAAGTTACATCAACTTTAAAAGTAAAGTAAACAAATTCTTGGGTCCAAGTAACATTGCAAACGGCTTCTTGAATCTAAAAGCTGAAAAAGCATCCTTACCAACATCAATACTCGTAGCTCCAAGTCTCAATTCTAATCACCATCCAAGTAGAGCATGGCAGCCCATAAATAGAGAGCGTTTTTTTACTATACAAAATGAAATAGCGGCTAGAACACTAAACTAAGATCAACCACTTCGAGAACGCAGAGCCTTTCTTTCTCAATGCAAATTTTCTTGACTCAAACAAATTACTCAAAGGGTTTATTATCATCGAGCGAGGACCGACTTTATATTCCTCGAGGATCTTTGCGAGAGCACATCATCAAGGTGACCCATGGTGGAGGCCTAGGTGGACGCTTAGTGCAAGATAAGAGTACCTCGTTAGTTAAGTCTCGTTACTATTGGCCATGTTGTTTTTCTTAGCCCAGATAATACACACCACCGCACACGCATGCAAGCAATAAACAAGAGAAAGACACGCACAGATTTCCAAGAGAAAATTTCACTATCATAGACAATAGCTACAAAAAACTCTCACCCTCTTTGTGTCTCACTCTTTTCTTTGCTCTCTCCCTCACTCATACAATGTGCACACACACTAATACAAGTGAACCCTAGAACAATAAATAAAGAGAAACATAAACCGGGCCATCCCGGCCCAAAGGGCAAACCGGGCCCACTAAGGGGTGGACCCAAAAAACCCAACAATCACCCCCTTCACCCCGAGTGGGCTATTGTTGATCTTGCAGCAACGCCAAGCTGCCAACTCTGATCCGCCACACTAGCGAGCGCCTGTGTCATTAACCAGTCGAGCTACACCATATCCCAAACCGGAATACTCCACCCGAAAGAATGTGTCCTTGCAAGCTAGATATCCGCGGCCGATCAAACCGAAAAACTGAGTACCGCACCCCCTCAACCGGAATGCTATCCACTCTCACATCTCCAACCGAAATGTCCTCGCTCACCAACCGGAGCATCCGCACCCCCTCACCGAGGTGCTCGCACCCCCTCACCGGGGTGCCACTCGAAGCTCACCGCCTCGGTGACCGTGGTGATCGTGTCCCTCCTCCTGTGTCGACAACTCCGAAGGAATCACCACCACTAACAAACTGAAGAGCGAAAGAAACCTTTTTCTTCATTGGAGCTCCCAACTTTCCCGTTTCTTTCCTCTGGGCTTTCTCGTGGACACCATGCACCAATTGCTCTTTCCATTTCGGGCCCGTATCCCGCACAACACTAGCACAAGCCTGCTCACCCTGTGTGCGCGTCTGCAACTGGCTCCCCTGTCCAACCGAACAACCTATACCGCTCGTCTCAAGTCTGACCATAGCCCCTCCAGTCACGACTGAACCCACAAGCCGATATAGTCCACCAATCATCCTACCCCGCAACAACTCTCTGTCTCTGTCAAGAACCCGAAGAACTCCACCAAAGGCTGAAAAACTATATCCTCTCTCATCAAGCATCCCGAGAGATATCAAGTTCTTCCTCACACCCGGCACGTGTCGCACACCCGTCAACCTCACAGTCTTCCCACTTGGTATCCGAAATTTCACAATCCCTTTGCCAACAATCCGATTCGTGGAATCATTTGCCATCCGGACACTACCACCATCGTATGCCTCATACTCCGAAAACTGTGATACATCCCCGCAAATGTGATATGAGCACCCAGAGTCTAGTACCCAATCCGATTTCCTTGCATCCATAGTGTCTGACACGGCCAACAATAGATCCTCATAGTCTTGAACCACAGCCGTTGCATCCTTTGATTGGTCATCTCCCCTTTTCGCCTTATACTTGGGGCAATTCCGCTTGATATGCCCCTCCTCATGACAGTGATAGCAAGTAAATGTCCGACCCCTCGATTGTGAACGATTGCCGCCTCCTTTCCCTTTCCCGTTTCCTCTTGTTTGGCTTCTTCCCCGGTTACCCTCCGAAACTAGTGCCCGACACTCCTCATCATGCTCAGTCCCCATCTCTTTCCTCCTCGCATCCTCATTGAATATGGAATCTGTAACCATTTCCATCGATAACTTTCCTCCTGGCGCTGAGTTGCTGAGAGAAACCACCAAAGTCTCCCAACTATCCGGTAGTGAACTGAGCAACAAAAGGGCCTGCAACTCGTCATCAAACTTCAAACCGACATTAGACAATTGATTAACCAAACTCTGAAACTCACTGGAATGCACAGCAACCGAATCTCCACTCCGGAGCTTCAAATTTACAAGCCTCCTCATCAGTAGCGCCTTATTCCGGGATGTTTTCGACTGATACATCCCCTCCAATTTCTGCCACAGAGCGTAAGCGTCTGTCTCCTGAGCTACATGATGAATAACCTCCTGCCCAACACACTGGCGAATCAAGGCAACTGCTTTCCTGTTCAAACTTTTCCAATCCTCAGTTTTCACCTCCGTCGGTTTGACTCCTACATGCTCCAAAGGTTCATATAACTCTCTCAGAATAAGCATATCCTCCATCCGAGGCTTCCAAATTGCATAATTTGTAGCCGTCAATAGGATCATGGAATTCATATTAACGTTAAACTCCGACATCTTAGCAAAAAAAGATAATCTCAGCACCCCTAGAGACTCCCACAATTGATCTGATACTCCCCGGAACGATTTAAAGCAGTAAAATAAAGCGTACCGTCAAAATCCATACCAAATCTCCGCAAACCGAGCCCGGGATTCGATCCGCAACGTCGAACAGAGTCAGGAACCGGCCCGAACCGGTCAAGAACCGGTCAAAAAACCCCTGAACCGGTCAAAAACGTAAACTGGTCTGTCAACCGACCGCTGTCCGGCCCAATACGGTCTGAACCCGGTCCGAGGATATCCTGAACCGCCGGTCCAACCCGGTCCGACCCCTTTGACCTCCGGTCTGACCTCTTTGATCCCTTTGACCTGATACTTGACCTCTTTGATCCCTTTGACCCTTACCCCTGACCTTTATGACCCTTTTCAACCTTCGGCTGAACCTCCTGAATTCTTATGACGTCAGCCCTAGTCCTGATGACGTCAGCCCTAGCACTTTCTGACCCAGCCGCCGTGCGTGCGCTCAAACCCGCGAGTGGATCTCACTCGCAATAATTCCAACGGCGCGTGAGGGCGCGTGTATGAGATTCCGGCGACTTTCCGACTGCCGTTGTGATCGTATTGAAAAAACCTACACGCCCGTATTCTCAAAAGTTTGATCCAACAACGTTTGATCCGTGCTTTGTCTGTTCAACCGTTCGCCTCCGTTCTCCAATCTTCAAAACCGCCGTGTGCACTGTTCCGGTGACCAAAACCACCGAGGTCACCACCAATGAGTTTGTCCGAGAGAAAAGCACCACCCTTGCTTGTCCGATCAAGTCCCCAACCGGATTTGATCACAGCCCAGTCGAAACCAACTTCAATAATGTCCGTGCAATCCGATGTGTACCCCAACCGTTAGCTCTGATACCATGTTGTTTTTCTTAGCCCAGATAATACACACCACCGCACACGCATGCAAGCAATAAACACGAGAAAGACACGCACAGATTTCCAAGAGAAAATAGACAATAGCTACAAAAAACTCTCACCCTCTTTGTGTCTCACTCTTTTCTTTGCTCTCTCCCTCACTCATACAATGTGCACACACACTAATACAAGTGAACCCTAGAACAATAAATAAAGAGAAACATAAACCGGGCCATCCCGGCCCAAAGGGCAAACCGGGCCCACTAAGGGGTGGACCCAAAAAACCCAACAGGCCATAGCTAAAGCGAGATGTCAAAAGGTGTGTAAAGTAATGTTACACATCTGAGACAACAGAGGGGCAAGCACATAATACTAGGTTATGCAGACCTTGAGAACAGATTCCTTGGTCATTTAGGCCGAACATTATGAAAACGACTTGATTGACTTGTTAATTGCAGTATAGCACTACTCGTCATCCCAAACTGATGGTCAAACGAAGGTGGTAAATCGAACATTGGCCAATAAATTACAGAGACATAGAGAAGGATGGGGACACGGACACAGGACATGACAATCCTAAAAGAATAGAGGCACATAAAGGGAAAAAAAAAAAAAAAGTGACATGTTTTTATTATTTACATATATGAACCCTGTATCCACAAATAATCAATTTCATAATTATTAAAAGAAAAAAACAATCATGGAGCAAGAGCATTGACAGTAAACAAAGATAAGTCTATCCGCAAACACCAAATAAAGTAAATACAACGAAGATAGCTTCTTTTTAAACATAGCGAATATAGTAGACGATTACAGCAGACGAGAGAGAGAGAGAGAGAGAGAGAGAGAGAGAGAGAGAGAGAGAGAGAGAGAGAGAAACAACAGACGACAAATATAAATAAAATATATACAGTGAGCTTCCTATCTACACCCTAAAATGCGGACCTAACATCCACACCCCACTTTCCCGAGTTTTTTTCGAAACATCCCTTAAACTATCACCCATTTCTCTACTTAGTACTTGAACTTTCAAAATCCTTTATGTAGTCCCTGAACTACCTACTTAAAGTGCATGTGGTCCATTTTTTAACATCTGTTAGTTTCAACGGATGGAAAATGGTATGTGTTCGTGTCACATGGGATTATTGTCCCAAACCCAAGGGTAAAAACGTCATTCCCCATGTCTAGACAACAATTGGCGCCATTAGTTACAAATTTCCCTCTATAATATGCAAATCTAGGAAATAGCTACAATACACACTCCTTATTTGGGTGTACCATATGCACCTATTGTAAGGTCCAGATTGTGCCACCTCATCGACAATCGTAACATTTTTTAGTTTTTCGTAACTTTTCAGCAATATGATTCGTAACATTTTCTATGATTCGTAACATTTTGGTGTGTCTCGTAACTTTTGCAAAAAAAAAATCGTAACTTTTACAAAAAATTCGTAACTTTTACAAAAAATTCGTAACTATTCCAAAAAATTCGTAACTTTTACAGGATACGCACCCAAATAAGGGGTGTGTATTGTAGCCTTTTCCGCAAATCTAATATATATAACCTGTGGCTTAGGAAAAAAACAGAGCTCTCTCTCTCTCTCTTAAAAAAAACAGAGCACTCTCTCTCTTAGAAAAAAAAAACAGGGCACTCTCTCTCTTAGAAAAAAAAAACAGAGCACCTGTGGCTTAGAAAAGAATCCAAAATTATTTCAATACAAAACCCCAGATTAAAAGACTTAATCTGCGAACACAGCTGCTATTGCAAATGCTGGTTAATTAAAGTTTCCAAAACTAACGTTGCTAGATTTCAACCACCAAAAGCAGTATATGATATCACCACACCACCAATTATAATAACCATCAAACATTAACAATAGTAGAGCCAATGGATGATGAAATTTGAAAAGCCAAATGATTAAGTAAGAGAATGTGTGTGCCTCAACAAGCATGTGTGCCAAATTCTGGATTCTTATTATATAAACAAGAAATCATTCTCCAAGCCAAGGTAAACTCTACTATATAGTAGACTACCAGCACCAACAGTCCAGCATATTGGATTCTTTTCCAAAACTAACAGTCCAGCAAACCCAGAAACAGAACCCAGATTACACACAAACATTTTCTAGTTTCATGCACAATTTTTTTCGACAAAGTGAAGGAAATTGTGTACAAAAACGAAATAATGAAGAATCCATTCAAGTCTGTACAAAACCCTACAATATCAATCATCTTCCAGTTGTGAAAATCTTCAAAAAAAAAAAAAAAGCCCTAGTTTTGAAAAATATCAGACGTGAAATACGAACTTACAGTTAGGGAAAAACTCACTCCTTGCCTCAATCGATTGTCCATCCGAAGATTAGGGATTGAGAAACCTTTTTTCACAAAACTTGTTTCTCTCTCCGTCTCTCTCTTCCTCTTCCTCTTGGGTCCGGCTGTGGTGCCCCAAAGTGGTATTGGGGCACAGGTGCCCCCAATTTTTGTGGACCGTTAGATCTCTTAATTTAATTCCAGCCATCAATCAGCCATCAATCAGCCACCTCCTTCTCTCTCCTATTACCGACTGAGCCCGTTCAAAAATTTTGGAAACCCTAGAATAATTTCACGATGCTTCTTTTCTTCTTCACCTCTGTACTTCTTCGCCTCCTTCTCTCAACCCTCTCACCATAGCCGGACCCTTCACGCCTCTTTCTCTCAATCCTCTCAACTCTCTATCTCCATTCCTGGGTAAAACCTTCCATCACTCACAGCCGACCCCTCAACTCGGGATCTCCTCTACCCTTCGATTCATCTCAACGTTGGGAGCAATAGTTGAACAAATCTCCCATTTGAAAGTTTTCTTCCTCCTCTGGTTGAATTGGGCTTTTATGGGTTTTTTTCTCCCCTTCGTTTTTGACTCTAATGCGCTTTTTCCATCTGTGGGGTTGCATGGAACTGCACCACGAAGGATTAGATTGCAGAAGAAACTCCAGGTTGGATCGGTTTGCTATAGCAATTTTGGAGATTTGAGCTACGAAGAAGAAAATATGTATATAATTTTGTTTGTAATATCAGAGCTTGAGTTAAAAAATTTGATTTGATCTTGAAATCTTTTGGATACTGAATTTGTGAACAGGCGTTTATGGAGATTCAAGGTCGCTTGATTGAAACCACTGGAAAGTTGAAACAGGTAATGATCTTTGAAATTTATAAATGATTTTTTTGGTTTGTTTCTATGCAATTATTATATAGAACTGTGAGTCTTGTTCTTAATGTTGTAAACTTCCCATTCATGACTCGGTGGCAGATCTATAACCATATAGCTATATGAAACTGTATAGATGTCTCTCTTCCTCACATACTAAATGTTATGGATTCGCGCGCTTTAAACCCACAGACAAACACACACAATCGAAGAACAAACCAAGAACAGAAAACAATGAGAAGCAAGAAAGAACAAGACACAGAGATTTTACGTGGTTCCGACTTAAGCTGATTGCTTAATCGTACTCCACGGGGTGCTGTGGTGTTTCACTATGATGAATTATAATCAAAGTTACAATGGGGGCTGCCCTAAGTGTCCCTTTTATAGTGTAAGGCGACACAATACATCAGAAACCCTAAAAAATGCAAAACCGCGCATTTTTCCTGTGCGGACGGACTTGACCACCGTCCTGACCAAAAATTCAGCAACTTCAGAATTGCAC